>CAUYON010072581.1:0-10420 GCA_963573935.1 Arctocebus calabarensis | reverse complement strand
AATCAGCTCTTCAGACTCCCACAGAGAACGGGCCACTCTCTTCTTCTCTAAGTTCTCCTCACCTGGCTTCAGTTACACGTTATGTCCTGGCTCCCCACCTAGCCCCCACCTGGCTCCCCACCTGACATCCCAAATGGCCCCCACCTGGCTCCCCACCTGGAACCCCACCTGGCTACCACCAAGGCCCCACCCAGGGTAACAACAGGATTTCCCACCTGGCTCCCACCTGCCTCCCCACCTGACTTCCCACCTGGCTCCCCAGCTGGCTCCCCAACTGGCTCCCACCTGGCTCCCCACTTGACTTCCCACCTGGCACCCCACCTGGCTCCCACCTGGCTCCCCACCTGACTCCCCACCTGGCTCCCCACCTGGCTCCCCACCTGACTCCCACTTGGCTCCCCACCTGGCTCCCAACCTGGCTCGCCACCTGGCCCCCACTTGGTTCCTCACCTAACTTCCAGCTTGGTCCCCACCTAGCTCCCCACCTGGCTCCCACCTGACTTCCCACCTGGCTCTGCACCTAGCTCCCCACCTGGCCCCCACCTGGCTCCCCACCTGGCTCCCACCTGGCTCCCTACCTGGCTCCCCACCTGTCTCCACACCTGGATCCCCACCTGGATTCCCACCTGGCCCCCACCGGGCTCCCCACCTGGCTCCCACCTGGCGCCCCACCTGGCCCCACCTGGCTCCCCACCTGGTTCCCTACCTGGCCCATACCTGACTCCCCACCTGACTCCCCACCTGACTTCCCACCTGGCTCCCCACTTGGGTCCTCACCTGACTCCACACCTGATTCCACACCTGGCTCCCCACCTGACTCCCCACCTGGCTCCCCACCTGGCCCCCACCTTGCTCCCCACCTGGCTCCCCACCTGGCTCCCTAGCTGACTTCCCACCTGGCCCCCACCTGACTCCCACTTGGCTCCCCACCTGGCTCCCCACCTGACTCCCCACCTGACTCTCCACCTGGCTCCTCACCTGGCCTGTCAATCTCCCTTGTGAGTTCCTCTTAAATTGTCACTGTTGCCCTGTGTCTTGTCCTTGTCTTCTTTCCCTTCCTGATCTGAAGTCTCTGTAGGGGTAGGGTTGTCCCCTCATGTGGATTTTGCTTTCCTCTCTGTGGCGATGACCTCTGCATCTTCATCTCCAGCTTACACCTCTCTCCTTTCCCTTGTGGGTTGGTGCTGCAGCTGCAGGAACTTCCAGTTTAACATGTTTGGAACAGAACTACTTTTATTTTTTTATCACTGGTTTTTTTTTGGAGCTAGAGTCTTACTCTGTCTCCCAGACTAGTGTGCAGTGGTGTCATGATAACTCCCTGCAGCCTCAAACTCCTGGGCTCAACCCATCCTCCTGCCTCAGCCTTCTGAGTAGCTGGGACTACAGGCACCCCGCACTGCTTATTTTTCTTATTTGTCTATTTTTTGTAGATAACTGGTTCTAGTCTTGCTCAGATTGTTCTCAAACTCCTGGCTTCAAGCAATCATCCTGCCTTGGCCTAGATACTTTTAAATCTAATTTTGGTAGAATTGGATTATTTGCTTCAGAATGATATTTACAGGCTACAGTCATTGGTGTACTTGTTTGCTTTTAAAAGTTTATTCCAGGAAGGGTACAGGTGAAATTTGCTAAATGCAGCATATAAAGGTCTTAACACAATAGCTAAGAAAATGCCATGAAGGCTATGTTGTATATGAAACCAGTACATTGTACCCCGTGATTGCATTAATGTACACAGCTATGACTTAATTTAAAAAAAAAAATTTATTCAAGAACATGAATCAAACAAATTCCTTGATGGAGATTACCTCATTTGTGTGAACAAGAGAATCCCAGTTGTACGTTATTCATTTCATTTTCCTTTTAGAAAATATATGAATAAAAAAAAAAAAAGAAAATATATGAATGATCCTTGCATGGTCAGTGACTTCTATCATTATGTTTGGTGACGTGATACTGTTAAATTTGATTCAGCAAATGTGATAGATGTTGCAGGGTATCTTAGTCTGTTTAGAGTTGTTACAACAGAATACCTGGGGCTGGGTAATTTACAGGGAACAGGGTTATATTAGCTCACCGCTCTTCAGGCTGGGAAGTGCAAAAGCATGGTGCCCACAGCTTGGTTTCTGGGGAGGGCTTTCCGTGCTGTAAGTTAACATGCGAGAGGAAGTCAGCCGGGAAGCAGTTGTAGGGGAAAAACCAGAGGGGCAGCCTGGCTTTATAACAAGCCACTCACTCAGGAACATGTGGTGAGAGCTACTCCAGTCTCTGGGAGGTTGAGAACCCACTCAGGACAGATGGGCCTCCAAAACAGACCCCACCACCCTAGGGGTCAAATTTCAACATGAGTTTTGGTGGAGACAAACAAACAAAGTCCAAACCATAGCACAGGTAGCAAAGCCAAGTAAGACATAATTCTTGCTTTTAAAGGGTCTATTGTCTATTACAGTGACATACAAGGAAATTAATAAATAAGAAGGCCACTGTTCTTTTGGAATTCAAAAAAGAAGAGCTTATATTTACTTGGGAAGGATTGAGGGGAAGAAAAAAAAAAGCTTAATCTTTCCTATCCTTAGTCTCTGTTCCAAAAGTATCCTAAAATTTCTTCCAGAAAACATTATGCATATATTTGCATATATGTATCATTTGCTTTTTTTTTTTGAGACAGAGCCTCAAGCTGTCACCCTGGGTAGAGTGCTATGGCATCACAGCTCACAGCAACCTCCAATTCCTGGGCTCAGGCGAATCTCTTGCCTCCGCCTCCCAAGTAGCTGGGACTACAGGCGCCCGCCACAACGCCCGGCCATTTTTTGGTTGCAGCCGTCATTGTTGTTTGGCGGGCCCGGGGGCTGGATTCGAACCCACCAGCTTAGGTGTACGTGGCTGGCGCCTTAGCCCGTTGAGCCACAGGCGCCAAGCTGATGATTTTTTTTTTTTTTTTTTTTTGAGATAAGCTCACAGTCTGCCACTTAAAGGTGTAGTAGCGTAATCATAGGTCACTACAACCTCAAACTCCTGGTCTCAAGTGATCCTTCTGCCTCAGCTTTGTAAGTAACTAGTAAACTGGTACTACAGACATGTGCCGCCATGCCCACCTAAATTTTTTGTGTTTTGTAGAGATGGGGTCTGGTCTTAAACTCCTGGCCCCAAGCATGTGAGTCATAGTGCCTGGGCTCACTTTTTAATTTAGAAAATTAATTAAATGTGTTTGGAAAGGCTTGGCACCTGTAACTCAAGCGGCTAAGGCACCACCCACATATACCAGAGCCGGCGGGTTCAAATCCAGCCTGGGTCTGCCAAACAACGACAGCTACAACCAAAAAATAGCCAGTTGTTGTAGTGGGCACCTGTAGTCCCAGGTATCAGGGAGGCTGAGGCAAGAGAATCACTTGAACCTAGGAGTTGGAGGTTGCTGTGAGCTGTGATGCCGCACTCTACCCAAGGCAACAGCTTGAGGCTCTGTCTCTAAAAAAAATAAAATAAAATTATGTTTGGAAAAACTTGGTTATGGAAAGCTATTTTTTTAGATATACATTAAATGAAACTTAAATAACAGTCAAGTATTTCTGATGTGTCTTTAGTAACCTAAATAAATGTCCTGTGAGTTTAAAATACACATCAAACTTCAAAGACTCAGTACAAAAGGGACTAAAGTATCTCAATAATTTTTTACATTTTAACATTGAAATAATATTTTAGATATAATGGGTTAAATGAAATAATATCACTTGTTTTTCTTTTTAATTTGGCTACTAAGAAATTTAAAATTACACATGTGACTCCCATTGTCTGGCCTAGATTATATGTGACATGAGTGAAAAAATACTGTTTTCACACCTTCAATATATTGCAGACAGATAACTCACTATCTAAAGCAAGATCTGTGGAGTTATTGGTACTGGAGAGTTCAATGTTGAAGATGTAGGAAGGAAAACCAGGAGGGCCAATGCAGGACCAACCAAGTGGTTGCAGGCAAAGGGTGGGTACTGGCAAGGCTCATTGCTTAAAAGTAATTAAGTGTTCCATTTAAATTTTGGACTAATTACACTGTTATTATATTACCATGTGCCTTTGCTTCCTACCCTTGGGATATAAGGCAAACAATTTATTTTAAAGATTAAATATGATGGGTTAAGAAGAATTAAGTGTATAAAATTAGCACATGAAGAAGTACTAAAATGAAAAGAACAGAAAGAATTGACCAAAAAGCAACTAGAAAAAATTCAAAAGAAAAAAAAATCCCAAGAGTTTTAAACATCAGCTCTATGAGCCCTCCATGCTGGATGAAATCCGTATGAAACAGTAGATTTCAGATATTAGACATGAGGCATTCAAGGATGTGAATGTTCTCTCAAACAGGGAAACTGTATTTTGTGAACTATATAATTGGTCCAACTTGACATCCCTTGAGGTGAGTAGGGGTTTCCCCCCACCTCTGGCCTGAGTATAGGGAGGCAGATAGAGCTCAGAAATCTTTCTGAGCTGAGATGGGATCAGGAATTTAGAGAGGCCAGATAAAATTTTCAGGGCAAAGTACTAGAGGGGAAAAGAACTGGAGATGTGTAGTCTTTTCACCTCAAGTCTGAAGAGAATGGATCAACACATGCAGGTGAGGTAACACCCTAGGTAGAGGAAGTAAACATCAAAAAGAAGCAGAGTAAACACTCCTTTCATTTATCTCACAAGAGGCTTGGAATAGTTTTGATTCCCACCAGCTACAGAGGAAAGGCCTCACACTTCACAGGGCACCTGATAGAATACTTAAAAGGGCATTTCATTAGTAGTGGTATGAAATTAGCTCTAGATTAAAGTTGCTTTGGTCTTACTCAACAAAGCTTAAACGCAGGCTTGGAAAGAAAAACTATTTCTAAATAATGTACCTGGGTCCCAGAGCAAAGCTTAAGAATACTACAAGAATGCAGAAATATCTGGCACTCACAAGGTGAAATCCAGTGTATACAGTGTTTGGTATACAACTGAAAATTATCAGGCATTCAAAGAAGGGGAAAAACACAACCATAATGAGAAAAATCAATGGAAACATACTGGGAAATGACGTAAATAGAATTAGTTGATAAAGATATTGAAACAACTAAAAATATATCGTATATGTTTAAGGAAGTAGAGAAATGCTTGAACATTAAAAGACTAAAAATACCAGAAGATTTAGATCAAATTTCTAGAGATGCAAACTCTACTGTCTGAGATGAAAACCACACAGGATAGATTCAATGTTGAATACAAATCAACAAACTTGGGTGGTGCCTATAGCTCAGTGGGTAGGGCGCTGGCCACATATGCAAGGTTGGCAGGTTTGAACCTGGCCCTGGACAGCTAAAACAACAATGACAACTGCAGCAACGACAACAAAATAGCCAGGCGTTGTGGCTGGTACCTGTAGTCCCAACTACTTGGGAGGCTGAGGCAAGAGACTCGCTTGAGCCCAGGAGCTGGAGGTTGCTGTGAGCTGTGTGATGCCACGGCACTCTACTGAGGGTGATAAAGTGAGACTCTGTCTCTACAAAAAAAAAAAAAAAAAAACAAGGCATGTCACTGGGAGAAAACAGGTCATTTTGTAAATATCAGAGGATCAATTAAAGAAAAGACCATAATAATCCTACAAATTCATTTACCTAATAATAGCTTCAAAGTGCAAGAAGTAAGAACTAAAAATGGGGTGGGGGGGACTAGTTTTCTTGATTACAGTCAGATTTTAGCACCTCAGTAACTGGTAAAACAAGAAGAAAATGTAAAAGACTTGAACTCCATAATCAACCAATTTATACTCCATAGCAGCAAACATTTTTCAAGTGCCCAAGGGATCTTTAACAAGATAGGCCAAATTCTGGGCAGTAAAACAAGTATTAATGCATGTAAAAGGATTAAAATAATTCAAAGTATGTTTTGAGGCTCGGCGCCTGTGGCTCAATAGGCTAAGGTGCCAGCCACGTACACCTCAGCTGGTGGGTTCGAATCCAGCCTGGGCCCGCCAAACAACAACGACAGCTGCAACCAAAAAATGGCCGGGCGTTGTGGCGGGCGCCTGTAGTCCCAGCTACTTGGGCTGCAGAGGCAAGAGACTCGCTTGAGCCCAGGAATTGGAGGTTGCTGTGAGCTGTGATGCCACAGCACTCTCTCCAGGGTGACAGCTTGAGGCTCTGTCTCAAAAAAACAAATAAAAAAAAAACTAAGTATGTTTTGACCTCAATAAAATTGAATTAGAAGTCAGTAACATCTCTGGGAAATCTCTAAATATTGGGAAACTAAATACAATAGAACCTCCATAGTTGACCACCTCCTTAAGTTGAACTAATGTTCATAGACTGGACATGCACCATACGTACATACTAGTACAGTAGGCTTAGTTTCTTATGTTGACCAGTTTGTTACAGTCCCTTGGGTGGTCAACTTGCAGAGGTTCTACTATAGTACCATTCTCTACTGTCCATGGATCAACAAATCAAAAGGGAAGTTGACGGCTCAGCACCTGTGGCTCAACGGGCTAAGGTGCCAGCCTCATACACCTGAGCTGGAGGGTTCGAATCCAGACAGCTTGAGGCTCTGTCTCAAAAAAAAAAAAAAAGAGAACAAAAGGGAAGTTGAGACTTAACTTTCAACTAAAGTGAAAAGTGAAAACACAATTCAAAATTTACTCAGAGGAAAACTAGCATCAATAACTTATATTTGAGGGGGGAGTTAAGGGGAAATATGGAAGGAAGGAGGGTATTTGGGGGGACCTCACCTAATGTGCATGATGCAATGTACATTTCAAAACTATTAAGAAATGAGTATAATTGTGATGGATGTGTTACTTAGTTCAATGTAAACATTTCACATTGTATATTGAAGCAGTACCCTGAAACCCATAAATGCATCAATGTATAAAGTTATTTAATAAAAAATAATTTTAAATTTGAAAAGAAAAGTTCTTAAATTGATGACCTCAGCTTTTACCTTAAGTAACTAGAAAATAAAGGGCAAATGAAATCAAAGTAAACAGAAAAAAGGAAATAATGAAAGATGAAAGTGGAAATCAAAGTAGAAAACAAAAGTAATAGAGAAACTCAATAGAAATAAAATCTAGTTCTGGTTTGGCGCCTGGGGCGCCAGCTACATACACTGAAGTTGGCCAGTTCGAGTCCAGCCCAGGCCTGTCAAACAACAATGACAACTACAACCAAAAAATAGCCAGGTGTTGTGGCAAGTGCCTGTAGTCCCAACTACTTGGAAGGCTGAGGCAAGAGAATTGCATAAGCCCAAGAGTTTGAGATTGCTGTGAGCTGTTATGCAACAGCACTCTACCAAGGGTGACATAGTGAGACTCTGTCTGAAAAAAAAGAAAGAAAGAAAGAAAGAAAACCTAGTTTTGTTAGGTTTTTATTTTTTATTTTTTGAGACAGAGCCTCAAACTGTCACCCTGGGTAGAGTTCTGTGGCATCACAGCTCACAGCAACCTCCAATTCCTGAGCTCAAGGGAGTCTCCTGCCTCTGCCTCCCAAGTCGCTGAGACTACAGGCGCCTGCCACACGCCCGGCCATTTTTTGGTTGCAGCCGTCATTGTTGTTTGGCGGGCCCAGGCTGGATTCAAACCCGCCAGCTCAGGTCTCAACCTTAGCCCGTTGAGACACAGGTGCCGAGCCAGTTTTGTTAGGTTTTAAAGAAGATCAATGAAATTGATAAACCTTTAACTGAATTGATCAGGAAAATTTGACACATTATTAATACCAGGAATGAGAGATATGACATGACTACAGAGAGTGCATATGTTAAAAGGACAATAAAGGAATATTATGAACAACTTTATGCCAACAAATTAGACAATTTAGAAGAAATGGACAAATACTTTTTGGGGGTTTTTTGTTTTGTTTTGTTTTGAGACGGACCCTCAAGCCATCGCCCTGGGAATAGTGTTGTGACATCACAGCTCACAGCAACCCCCAACTCTTGGGCTCAAACGATTCTCCTGCCTCAGCCTCCCAAGTAGCTGGGATTACAGGCACCTGCCACAACGACCGGCTATTTTTTGGTTGCAGCCATCACTATTTGACAGGCCAGGGCTGGATTAGAACCTGCCAGCTCAGGTGTATGTGGCTGGCGCCTTAGCTGCTTGAGCCACAGGCGCTGGGCCAGCTTTTTATTTTTTTAATGTTTTATTTATTGCTATTTCCCTCACACCCACAACAGTTCCTGTCATAACTATTTATTGAGTGACAGAAAAAAAAAGAATTGAACTAATGGGCCATGGATAATGATAGATATTTTATCACACACTCCTGTGTGCCTCGTACTCTAGGTGTAATTTCCCATTTAATCTTTGCATCTACATAGTAGTTATTAGTATCACCATTTTACAAATGAGAAAAGCAATTCACAGAGGAATTACGTGACTGCCAAGTTCATGCAGTTGTTAGTGGTGAATCAGGATTTTTTTTTTTGAGACAGATTTTCACTTTTTTGCCCTTAGTTGAGTGCTGTGGCTTCATAGCTCACAGCAACCTCAAACTCTCGGGCTCAAGTGATTCTCTTGCCTCAGCTTCCCACATAGCTGGGACTATAGGTGCCCGCCACAACTCCTTGCTATTTTTAGAGAGAGGTCTCGTTCTTGCTCGGGCAGGGTCTTAAACCTGTGAGCTCAGGCAATCCACTCGCCTCGACCTCCCAGAGTGCTAGGATTACCGGCGTGAACAACCATGCTGGGCCTCTAAATCAGGATTTAAACCCAAACCTGTTGGCACTGAAGCCATAGGATCTAATGGTTCACTTATTTCCCAGCATTGCAGCTCTAGCTTCTGTCCACACCATCAATACACAGCAAATATGTAAGTGTGAGTGGTCTCCGTCAGGCAGCCGTTTCCTTACAGTGCCACACCATGGGGACCGCTTGGCCTACCTCTTTTGGCAAGCTGTTGTGAGTTAACATGTTTTCTATTTTTTTTTTCTTTTTGGCCGAGGCTGGGTTTGAACCCGCCACCTCTGGCATATGGGACTAGGGTCCTACTCCTTTGAGCCACAGGCGCCAACCCAACACGTTTTTCTATACCGTTTCGAACATCTAAATGTTTGGAACAATCTCAGTGATCAGTTTACCAAAGGATTTCTCAGTTTAATATCTGCTTTAATTGGTGCTCATATTATTTCCAGACAGCTGCCTTTCCTAAGAAAGGACATTGAATCTTTAATAAGGGAGGAAGAGATAATAAAATATTTCAGACAGATACAGAATATCTGTATAGAATATTTCTGGTGGAACAGACAAGATATCAGTAGTAATTTTACTGCTAGAGGGCAAGTGAAAGATTAGGGACGCAGAATGGAAAGGGGACAGACTTCTCACTGACACCACTGATACATTTTGAAATGTTGTGCCTGATGCATGAATTGCCTTCTAAAGTAAACAAAATGATTTAAGAAGGACCGTAATGGCAGTGTACATGCGCCCCTCCCCTACCCCACCCCAATGAGGCAGTGACACTACACAGACAGAAGGGCAGGCCCTGCTCTGTCAAGGTGACAAGTCATTCATGTGCACCTGGGGCCTCAGCCTCAGCACCTGCAGAATGAAGGCAATAATTAGAGCGCACTTGACTTTATAAAAGGAGATCTGATAAATGCATCAATGTACAAAGTTATTATTTAATAAAAAAAATACTAAATAATAAAAAAATAAAAACCGAAAAAAAAAAAAAATCAAAGGAGATCTGTGTGAGGAAGCACATTTTAGTTGTAAAACCTCACACACATATAAGTTGTCTTTATCTTTCAGGAAAAAGCCAGGTTTGGAAGAAAAAAAGACAGCTCGCTGAGCTTCAGAACCCCAAATGGGCCCAGAATAGCAATAGATGCTGTCTACACATACCATAATAAGTTCTTGGAAGCAAGACAATCAGTTGAAAATCTGCTGCTTGATCTCGAATGACTAAGTTTAGAGAGTATAAGCACAATTATCACTTGCATTATTACAAATCCTCTGTTCTCTGATCTTGGGATGATTACAAAAGTTTTAGTTATCCTCCCCTAGAATGTTCTTTTATTCTCATAATGCACAGACTAGCTGGAAGGTGGAGAACTGGAAAGATTTACAAGTCCTGTAGAATTGCTAGAATTAAATAATGGCAGATTTTTTCATGTTTACTATTCCAAATTTTCTTTTTTTGCCATGTAATTTGTTATTTTTATTGTTGTTGTTATTGTTGTTGTTTTGTTGTTGTTGGGGATTCATTGAGGGTACAAGAAACCAGGTTACACTGATTGCATTTGTTAGGTAAAGTCCCTCTTTGAATTTCTTTTTTTTTTTTTTGAGACAGAGCCTCAAACTGTCACCCTGGGTAGAGTGCTGTGACATCATAGCTCACAGCAACCTCCAATTCCTGGGCTCAAGCGAGGCTCCTGCCTCTGCCTCCCAAGTAGCTGGGACTACAGG
>CAUYON010072580.1:0-15490 GCA_963573935.1 Arctocebus calabarensis | reverse complement strand
TACCAGGAGCCTTAGTGTTTTCTGTATTCTTTTCTGTGAATAAATTCTGTCTTACAAAAAAAAAAAAAAAAAGAAATAAACATAAAAGCAAAATATAAAGAAGACCATCAAATGTTACCACAGATCCTCTCAGGGTTTCCTTTGGGATGGGACTTAAATCATTCTTAATCTCTTGGTACTCTTTAAGTAAAATCTATTCTTTAAAATCACTGCAATGCAAATGTGGAAACACTTATTAATCTGTAATAATCCCTCTTATTTTTAATTATAGTTTAATAAGGTTATGATTCAAAGCAATATAAATAAAAACCATATTTTGAAATTAAAAAAAAGTAACTATAAGTACACATATAAGTAAATACAACATATAATACCTTTGTGTGCTCTCACCTAACAGGCGCAACTGAGGGGCATAACTATAACTTGCAGTCTACCTAACAAATGCAAACAATGTATCTTAATCACCCTCCTATTAATCTGAAAAACAAAGTATGTGTGTGTGTGTGTGTGTGTGTGTATGACTTAATATATAAATATGTAAGTAAAAGGAATTTAATTCCTTTTCATTAAGAGGAAATACAATGCTATTA
Organism: Arctocebus calabarensis; assembly: GCA_963573935.1. Taxonomy (NCBI): domain Eukaryota; kingdom Metazoa; phylum Chordata; class Mammalia; order Primates; family Lorisidae; genus Arctocebus; species Arctocebus calabarensis. The sequence goes on along the minus strand of CAUYON010072580.1, from coordinate 14,900 downwards.
AATGCCATAAATTATAAATACATAATAATAAAAACAACTTAATTCCACAATCTAGCCAAAAGATCAATCAACCAAATTGCTCTGGCCTGCTCCTGCACCAGCCAACATTGCTTACCCCACTAGCCCTCTGATGCCACATTTTTCTACACCACAGCATCTCAGGACAAGAGGTCAAAATTTTCCGTGCGCTCCTAAGTTGAGTCCAGACCATTACCCTTCCACCCTCAGGTAAAAACTGCTCCTTTGAGCTCATGCTGCCTGGCTACTCTGGCTTCCACCCAGTCTTGCCTTTGTACCTCCACCCTCTAGCTCATTCTCCAGCATTCACTGATATCTTTGGCATCCTGGCTTCCTCTCCACTACAATTCCTGCCTTCTTGGGGGTGTTAAAATCTACAGGATAGGATGGCGCCCGTAACTCAGTGGTAGGGCGCCGGCCACATACACTGAGGCTGGAGAGTTTGAACCTGGCCCAGGCCAGCTAAAACAACGACAACTGCAACAACAACAAAAAATATCCAGGCACTGTGGCAGGCACCTGTAGTCCCAGCTAGTTGGGAGGCTGAGGTCAGAGAACTGCTTGAGCCCAAGAGTTTGAGGTTGCTATGAGCTGTGACACTACAGCACTCTACCCAGGGTGACAGCTTGAGACTCTGTCTCCAAAAATAAAAAAAAATCTACAGGATGATTTATTTCTACCCTGCAGTCTCTCAATTTCTTCACTACAATAACCTTTGGTCCTTTCAACCATCTACATGCATGGCCACACCCTAGACCTTGTCAACATAAATCTTAAACATCATTCTTTCTCTTTCTGACACACCCTCTGAACCTTCCAGTATCTCACACCTTCACTCTGGCCTGACTGTCTAGTCCTCTATGCTCTGACTTTACCATTTTCTCCCAATTAAATAATCAGCCTGTTACTTGGACAGTCTTCTCTCCCTACTCTGGCTCCATGGTTGCATCTGGACTGCTCTTTGACTTCTCTGCACCTCTGGCCTCCCTTCACACCTACCTAAATGCTAAATCCATCTGCTCTGCTCCTACCTCCAGGTTCCTGAGTCCTACCAGAGAAAAATCACACAGCCTTGTAAAACTGCATCACAGTCTTCATCCCCACCTGGGTCCTTTACTTGTCCTTGGATTTCCCATTTCCCTCAATGACTAACCCGAACCCTCAGTAGTGTCCTTGGCTCCCCCTACCCTCATCTGCCAGGACTGCCTTCAAATTCCTATCTGCCCACATATTCCCCTCAAGCTTCCACTACAAACTTATCTACTGATATTCACTTATCTCCTCCTGTCCCAGAGGCTAACATTTCCTTCTTCTTTTCCAAGGTTAAGTCTTGATCCCATTCATTCATTCACCTATTTAGTTAACAAATATTTACTGCCTACTTTGTGATAGCCACGGTTCTAAGTCTGTACACAAAGCAGACAAGCTTGCGCATCTTATATTCTAAAGAGAGGAGGCAATAAACAAGTAAATTATAAAGCATAGTCAAGCAAGGGAGAGGAATAAGGACCTCTGGGAGAAGGGAGGGACTGCAATTTCTAACAAAATGGTCAGGAAAGACTCCCCCAGAAGGTGACATTTAAGCAAAATAGGTGAGGGAGAGCAAGCTTTGGGGCTATCTACAGGAGCACATTCCACAGGCACAGAGAAACAGCCAGCACAAAAGCCTTGAAGGGGAGGGTATGAAGCTGCCCTGCTTAAGGAATTGCAAGGAAGCCAGTATGGATAACGTGCAATTACCAAAAGAGGAGAATGGTAAAATAAGAAAGCAGAGAGGTAACTGTGAGCCAGACCATAGCACTTTCTAGATCACATCAGGATTTGCAGTTTTATTATCCTTTGAGTGAGATGGGGAGCCACAGGACAGTTCTGAGCAGATAAGTAACATGAAATGATTTGCATCCTAAAGGATCTCTCTGGCTACTGTAGCCAAAGAGGCTAAGGCAGAAGTGGAGAGACCCATAAAGAAACAGCAGCCATATCCAGGCCAGGCAGCAGTGGAGGCATTAAGAAGTTGGTTGGATTGGGGCTGTACTGTGAATGGAGAACAAACAAAATTCTCTGATAAACTGAATGAGAAGTGAGAGGTTTTTGGCCTGAGTATCTGAAAGAATGGAATTGCAATTTAACAAGATGAAGACTCCATCTCCTTCTGTCTCTTCCGGAACACTTCCTTTATTTCTCTGACATAAATACTTCTGTTAAGGATGAAGCATGATGTTACTACTCCATGACAAAATGCCCTCACACTTGTATTGATTAATCTCAATCCCTTCCCCCTGCTTTCCTGGTGCCTTCGAATCAGCCTATTACCATGCTCAAGCAACCATACAACCATATGATCTTTACCTTTGGTTTCTTAGTCAAACTTCTCAGAAGACATACCCTAGCCTCCATGCTCCCACTCATCAACTCACTGTCATTTATAATTCCATTTCCATCACTTTTCTGAAATTGTCCTCTTGAGGAAGGCAATGCCACTCCATTGTCCAATCCAGGGGACATTTTCCAGTCTTCAGCCACTTGACCTATCTGAGAATTCAGATACTCTTTTTTTTTTTTAAGAGATGGAGTCTTACTCTGTCACCCAGGCTAAAGTACAGAGACATGATCATACCTCTCACTGTAACCTCAAACTCCTGAGCTCAAACGATCCTCTTGGTTCAGCCTCCCAAGCACCTGGGACTACAGGCTCATCTACCATGCCCAGCTAGTTTTTTATTTATTTATTTTTGAGACAGAGTCTCACCATGCTGCCCTCTGTAGAGTGCTATGGCGTTACAGCTCACAGCAACCTCAAACTCTCGGGCTTCAGTGATTCTTTTACCTCAGAACTCCCAAGTAGCTGGGACTACAGGTGCCTGCCACTTTTTTGTTGCAATTGTCATCCTTGTTTAGCAGTACCAAGCCAGTTTCAAACCTGCCAGCCTTGGTATATGTGGCGGGTGCCCTACCCACTGAGCTATGGGTTCCACGTAGTTTTTTATTTTTTATAGACACAGGGGTCTTACTTTGTTGCCAAGGCTGGTCTCCAACTCTGGTCTTCAAGTGATCCTCTGGCCTTGGCTTCCCAAAGTAATGGAAATATATTTGTGAGCCACCACACCCAGCCTGACCCTCTTCTTTTTTTTTTTTTTTTAAGACAGCATCTCACTATGTCACCCTTGGTAGAGTGCTGTGGGGGGTCACAGTCCACAGCAACTTTGGTGTATGTGGCCAGAGCCCTACTCACTGAGCTATGGGCACTGCCCTCTTCTTTTCTTCAATTCTAACTGGGTTTTTTTTTTGGCCAGGGATGGGTTTGAACCTGCCACCTCCAGCATATGGGGCCGGCACCCTACTCCTCTGAGCCACAAGCACTGCCCCAATTCTAACTTTGTACAGAGTCCCAATGTCCATGAGTCAACTGCTTCTCTTCACACCTCTCTGTCTCTCTTAAGGGCTTTTCCTTACTAACCCAGCCCTTCAGTGTTACTAAACCTCGGTTCCATCCTCAGACCACTGCTCTTTTGACTATTGACTTTCTCTTTTTGAGACAGAGCCTCAAGCTGTCACCCTGGATAGAGTGCCATGGCATCACAGCTCACAGCAACAAACCTTGTTGTTTGGTGGGCCAGGGCTGGATTCGAACCCAGCCAGCTCAGGTGTACGTAGCTGGCGCCTTAGCCCATTGAGCCACAAGCGCCAAGCCTTGACTACCAACTTTCAAACTTGAACACAAGTATCCCTACACTGACAGCTTCAAACCAATCAATTTCATGGTATTCAACTTCCCTAGATACTCTTCCTAAAAATGATTTGACCAAGTCCCCAAACCCTTCAGCTCCTTTAATAAAATAAAATTTTAAAAGGAATACCTTTCACTCCCCTCTCAATGCACTGCATCCCCCAGGGTGTGAAAAACATCAGAGCTCTGAGTATAAACCCAGAGCACTTCCTTTATTTCTCTGACATATATACTTCTGTTAAGGATGAAGCATGATGTTAAAACACGGTATGTGGGTCCATGTTGGGATGTTCTGAATTCAGGCATATATAGTAGAGCGGGGTGGGAGGAGTAAAGACAATTTTGACAAACCTCAAGTGAGACGAGCAGAAGCCCTAGCAGAATTCCAGCTGAGCCCTCGGTCAACCCACAGAATCATTAGAAATAATAAGCTGTTGGTGGTTTAGGGCATGAGACTTTAGGATGGCTTGTTACACAGCAACAGATGACCAAAATACACCCCGAACACACTCTAAACTGATCACGGCCAACAATAAACTCATTACCTTACCTCCTTAAACCTGTATCTTCCCTCTTTTAACCTGTCCTCTCCTCTTGTACAACACAGCTTATTTTTGTTTGTTTGTTTGAGACAAGGTCTCACTTTGTCAATCCAGATAGAGTGCAGTGGCATCATCATAACTCACTGCAACCTCAAACTCCTGGGCTCAAGTGATCCTCCTCAGCCACCTGAGTGGCTGAGACTACAGACATATGCTGCCACATCCAGCTAATTTTTCTATTTTTAGTAGATACAGGTCCTGCTCTTGCTTATGCTGGACCAATCACTCTTTTTTTTTTTTTCCTTGAGACAGAGCCTCAAGCTGTCACCCTGGGTACAGTGCCATGGCATCAGAGCTCACAGCAACCTCCAACTCCTGGGCTTACGTAATTCTCTTGCCTCAGCTTCCCAGCAAGTAGCTGGGACTACAGGCACCCGCCACGATGCCCAGCTATTTTTTGGGTTTAGTTGTCATTGTCGTTTTAGGCAGGCCCGGGCTGGGTTCTAACCCGCCAACTCTGGTGTATGTGGCTGTTGCCTTAGCCACTTGAGCTATAAGCACTGAGCCAGGAATCACTCTTGATTCCACACCTCTCCTTCATTCTTAATCCAATCAGCCACCAAGCCCAGATGTTGTGACCTCCAAAATATCCCCAGTCTGTGCTCTTTCTTCTCCAGTCCTTTCAGCACTCTGCCACTCAGACACTCACAGACTTTGACCTGGATCATGGCAATGGCCCCAAGGACTCAACTCCCTCAGGTCACCCTCCATAAATCTTACTAGAGTGCCTTTTTTGCTTTAACAGAGACAGAGTCTCCCTAGGTTGCCCAGGCTAGCGTACAGTGGCTATTCACATCATAATCTCATAGCTCCCCACAGCCTCAAACTCCTGTGCTCCCACCTCAGCCACCCAAGCAGCTGTGACAATGGGCCCATGCTACCACACCCAGCAACTAAACTGCTTTTCTGACCATGCCAGCTCCTCTGCAAAACTCTGAAGTTTGGCTCAGCGCCTGTGGCTCAATGGGCTAAAGCGTCAGCCACATACACCTGAGCTGGTGGGTTTGAGTCCAGCCCGGGCCCGCCAAACAACAATGATGGCTGCAACCAAAAAAATGGCCGGGCGTTGTGGCGGGTACCTGTAGTCCCAGCTACTTGGGAGGTGGAGGCAGGAGACTCGCTTGAGCCCAGGAGTTGGAGGTTGCTGTGAGCTGCAACGCCACAGCACTCTATCCAGGGTGACAGCTTGAGGCTCTGTCTCAAAAACAAAAACTCTGAAGTTCGGCTCCCATATCACTCAAAGATAAACTCAGAATCACTGTGATCTAGGCCTTCCTTGCCTTTCCCCTCAGACCTTTCAAGTATGTCTGCCAATAAAAATCATAAAGGAAAATAACGGCTCAGTGCCCATCTCTCACTGGTTAGGGCACCAGCCACACTTACAGGGTCTACTGGGTCCGAACCCGGCCCGGGGCCTGCTAAACAAACACACACACAAAAAAAATAGCTGGGCATTATGACAGGGGGCTGTCATCCCACTTCTCGGGGGGCTGAGGCAAGAAAACCACTTGAGCCCAAGAGTTTGATTTTACTGTGAGATGTGATACCACAGCACTCTACCAAGGGCAACATAGTGAGCCTCTGTCTCAAAAAAAAAGAAAAGAAAATATTGACATATTTGATTTTACAAAAATTTAAAATATCTACAAAAAGCCCCTCCTTAACAAAAGATAAATGATAAAATAGAAATCTGCAATGTATATAAGAAAGGATTAATATTTTAAATATGTAAAAAAAACTTCTATAAATCATTAAGAGATGAATGCCCTGACAGGAATATAAGCAAAGAGACATAATAAAAAAATTCATCACAGAAGAAATATAAAAGACAGAGAAGGAGAGAGAGAGAGAGAGAAAGTAAAAGGAAGGAAGGGGGGGGAGGATGTCCAATCTCATGAACAAGATGGAAGAGCATATAATCTTTCTGGAGACAAGTTTATAGTTTGCATTAAAAGCTAAAAAATGTACATCTTTTGATCCAGCCATTTCACATCCAGATATTTATTCTAAGGAAGTAATAGAACAAGTACTCAAAGACTTAAAAAATATTCATTGCAGTTGTTTTGTACTATCTATTTAAAAAAAACTCTAATATCTAATTATAGAAGAATGGCTAAATAAATCACAGTACGTCCAAACAGTGGGCAAAAACTGATGGTGCAGACCTTTACACAGAAAGACAGTTATGATATATTGCGAAGTGAGAATTACAGAAGATGATATGGAGTATGTTCTTTTTATAAAAATACACAAGTCTCTGGCTCGGCGCCTATGGCTCAAGCAGCTAAGGCGCCAGCCACGTACACCTGAGCTGGTGGGTTCGAATCCAGCCCAGGCCCGCCAAACAACAATGTCGGCTGCAACCAAAAAATAGTCGGGTGTTGTGGCAGGCGCCTGTAGTCCCAGCTACTTGGGAGGTGGAGACAGGAGACTCGCTTGAGCCCAGGAATTGGAAGTTGCTGTGAGCTGTGAAGCCATAGCACTCTATCCAGGGTGACAGCTTGAGGCTCTGACTCAAAAAAAAATACACAAGTCTCACATACAAGCATACAAACCAAAATATTAACAATGGTAATCTATGAGATTAGGAGTAATAGTTTCTCTTTTTGTCTGGCTTTATCTTCTAATCATTCTACTATCACAATGGATTAATCTGAATACCAAAAATAACGTTAAGACTTTTGTTGGTTTTTGAGACAGAGTCTTGCTTTGTCACCCTCAATAGAATGTCATAGCATCAAAGCTCACACCTACCTCGAACTCTTGGGCTCAAGCAATCCTCTTACTTCAGCCTCCTGAGTAGTGGGATTATAGGCACCTGCCTCAACAACTGGCTAATTTTTCTTATTTAGTAGAGATGGGGTCTTGTTCTTGCTCAGACTGGTGTCAAATTCGTGACCTCAAGAAATCTATTGCCCCCGGCCTCCCAGAGTGCTAGGATTACAGTCGTGAGCCACTAGCCTACCCCATGTTAAGACTTTTTGGTTGCTTTCTTTCTTCCATATCAACCAAAGATTATCAAACCAGCATTCATTTCATTGTTTCAAGTCCTCCAGCCCCAACAGCAAATTCCATTTAAGTCTCTGGCAGAGCCCTTATTGAGCCTTTACTGCATTATAATCCTGGAAGCCTCTCTGTGTTTTAATAAATAGAAATGGAAGAAATGAAACAGTATTATAACAGTGCCTAGAATGCTGCCTTACATGGACTGTGTGGGGCAGAGACTGAGGAGAGCCAGGAGTGAGCTGGAAGAGAGGAAAGGAAGATGGAAGCAGGAGGTTAAGTCTCTGAGCACTGCCACTCCACTTTTCAGATAAATAGTTACAAACATGTTTAATAAGTATCAAATAGTTACACATTATCTCTTCAGAACTCAACTTTTCTAGTACTTAAGACATAAAAACAGGTTTCTGTGCCAACAAGTGATAGAAAGTCCATGGACTTTAACCACAGACAAGACCCTCAAACTCTAACAGCCCCTTTATTGTTCCACACAGTTCTAATAAGCTTAGTCATCCAGTGTCCACGTCCACAGCAGATTAAATACAGCAAATTAGAGGAGCGGTACTAATTCTGGAAGACAAAGGGATAGTGGCAAAAAGTGACAGCTGACATTCTCATAAGGAAACAGAAAATACTTAGGATGAAATTTTAAAAAGATAGTAACCCAGGACCATTTCATTCAGGAGTAAACTGTCCTACCCATATCAAGTAGATATCGTAATAGATCTACAACAAAACACATTAGATCTACATTAGATCTATGTAATAGATCTACAACAAAACACAAAACACATTAGGCACATTCTAATAATGCATCTAAAAAATAAAAGAGGTTAAGTAAAGAGTTGGAAAGTAACTTCAACATCAACTCGTTCTCATTTGACACACAAGGAACCTGGTGAACAGAGTTGGGAAGCAACTTGCCCAGAGCACAGTATACGGTGAAATCACTAGACAGGTTCAGTTCAGTAGCACATTCCACCTCTATGTTGCTGCCTCCTCAGCACACACTCCAGAAAACAAGAAATGCTTGCATAAGGTCTTTCAGAAAAAGTCCTATGCAAAATAGTATTAATGAAACTTTAAAAACTGAGGAACCCTTGGGGGCCAGGAAAACCTGTCCAACAGTGAGCCATCTGGAATGGACTCTCCATATGGCCACACCATTCTTTCACTTACCTTTTGTCACCCTTTTTCTCTATAAACGTAAGGAACCCCACCATATCTTTTCTTCAGTCTTCTTACATCCCCAGTTCAACTCCCACTACAGCATTTAATAGAAAGGAGAAGTCATGAGGTGAGAACCTTCTCAACTCCCCAAACCTTACCAAAGGCCCTTCCTCTGGACCCCTTCTTTCTACTCTTCTTTCCAAATCAGAGAATGAGCTGTCCTTTCTCCTGTCCAAGGTCATCTCCTCTACCCATGACTTCCCATCACCTCCTTGACTCTATTCCATCAATAGTCTCCGGTACTGTATTTTCAAATTCTTCCTCTATATTGCCCTCCTCTCTGCTTCAGATACTTAAGACTCTCCCATCATTACAAAAACAATAAATTATGGGTGGCGCCTGTGGTTCATTGAGTAGGGCATCGGTCCCATGTACCAAAGGTGGCGGGTTCAAACCTGGCCTCGGCTGAACTGCAAAACAGAAAAATAGCTGGGCATTGTGGCGGGCGCCTGTAGTCCCAGCTACTCGGGAGGCTGAGGCAAGAGAATCGCCTAAGTCCAGGAGTTGGAGGTTGCTGTGAGCTGTGTGACGCCACAGCCCTCTACCAAGGGCAACAAAGTGAGACTCTGCCTCTACAAAAAAATAAATAAATAAAATTATTACCAATAAAAATTAATAAAAAATAATAAATAAAAAATTCTACCCTGTCTCAGTATCCGCCACACTTCCCATTCACTCATCATTTCGCTGCCACCCACACTCATTGCTCCCCTTAAACTGCTCTAACAAAGCTCACAAATGATCTACATATTTCCAAATCCAGCGAATGCTTTTCATCCTTCTCTTGACCGGTGTAATGTGTTAATACCCCGAAGAACCTACTGCCTCTTTCTTCTACTTAGCATTCATTTTCGTGAACTCACTCTCTCCTGACTCTGCTGTTCTGTCTCTTCCACGTGCTTACTCATTTATCCGACCGCTTTTGACTGAGCTCTGCAGCCATGCCAGGCACTATTCTAGACACTGGAGATACAGCAGCGAGTGAGTCAGACAAGGCTCCTAGTTGTAGCTGAAATTCTAGGCGGTGTGGGGTAGGGACAAATAATAAGCAATAACACATTCTTTGTAGTAAAATAAAACAGGACTGGTTCCTTATATTGGGTGGTCAATCTTGAGGTGAAATTTAGGTGAGATCTGAATGACAAGAAGCCAGTCATGGGAAGATAAGAAGGAAGAACATTCCAGCCAAGACAATGAGCCAAGCCTTAGACACTAAAAAGGAAACAATGTTATATGCTGAGAAAAGATAAAAAAGAATCACTGTGACTAAAAAGCACAGTGGCTGAGGTAAAGAGAGAGAAGGCTCTCCCTGAGGAGTCTGTAGGTTCAAAGGAGGACTTTGCATTTCACTCCAGGTGTGCTCATCTTCCTCACAGCCCCCTGTGAGACCACATTCCATTTCAGTCACCTAAGCCAGAAGCCCAAGATCCAGCTGAGCTTTCTCGTACTTCCAGTATCTAATTATTATCATTGATTTTTCTAAGTTTAAGGGAAAGAAAGGTGAGCAGCAAGAAAGGAATCTTTCACCTCCACTAATAATGACACCTCCCAGTAGGGCTCACACATAGGCCCAGGTTAACAAGCCATCCCAGGAATGCTGTCTTAGTCCCAGCTACACAGGTCTAACACTTCAGTCCAACCAACCTTGCCCCACCCTCCACCCCAAACCATCTCAATAGAAAACTACAGAACTCGGCTCAGCGCCTGTGGCTCAGCGGGCTAAGGTGCCAGCCACATACACCTGAGCTGGCGGGTTCGAATCCAGCCCAGGCCAGCCAAACAATGACGGCTGCAATCAAAAAACGGCCGGGTGTTCTGGCGGGTGCCTGTAGTTCCAGCTACTTGGGAGGCAGAGGGAGGAGACTCGCTTGAGCCCAGGAATTGGAGGTTGCTATGAGCTGTGATGCCACAGCACTCTATCCAGGGTGACAGCTTGAGGCTCTATCTCAAAGAAAAAAAAAAGAAGAAAAAAAGAAAACTACAGAACTTAAAAACCATGAGTTAAAGGAAACCTTTGAGATTGCTCAGTGACATCTATTATTCATACACATAAGGAAAGACAAGCTCAGAGAAGGGGACTGAGGTGTCTAGGACAACTGAGAAGGAAATCAAATGGTTTACTTCTCTTAAACCTCCTACAGTTGTTCTTTCACATTCTGTGAGCTAACCCTAAAAGCAAGACTTGTTTGTAGACTTGGACAACACTCCATCACACTATCTGTAAAATCACCCCATAATTGCTGGAAGAGTGGACAGCGCCCTCAATATTACCCATTTTATATTATATTGACTCTAAAACTATGATTTTAAAAGTAAAAGAAATCTTTCATCTTCTGAGAAAGTCTCTATAACTCAGAATTAACTTTTTTTTTTTTTTTGAGACAGAGCCTCAAGCTGTCACCCTGGATAGAGTGCCGCGGCATCACAGCTCACAGCAACCTCCAATTCCTAGGCTCAAGCGAGTCTCCTGCCTCCACCTCCCAAGTAGCTGGGACTACAGGTGCCTGCCACAATGCCCAGGCATTTTTTGGTTGCAGCCATCATTGTTGTTTGGTGTGCCCGGGCTGGATTCAAACCCACCAGCTCAGGTGTACCTTAGCCCATTGAGCCACAGGTGCCGAGCCAGAATTAACTTCTTTCATGTGAATTCTCATCATTGGTCAAAGAGCCGCCTAGAGCTGGCCTTTCCACAAGGTCATGGAGCTCATAGGGTAGACCACCAGGCAACATTTGCTGGTGATATCCCTTTTCACTCCTCCTCTCTTAAAAAAACAGCAAAAACAACAAGAAATAAGTGCCTACCTATGTTCCCAGTGTTACATACACTGATCAATTTTAGGCACCACCTCTCCAGGCTCATTTTATAACTGAGCAGCTCATGTCATGTTTATTAGCCTTTTAAAAACAATATGCTCTTTCATAAATAAGAAAGTCTCGAGTCCTCTCTACACCCCAACCTCTTCAGTCTACAATGTGCTCCTAAGAGGGTGAACCACCAATCCCCATCCTCTTTGAGGTTCTCCCCTTTCCTAGCTAGACCTACAGCCAATTTATGAATTTTTAAATTATATGTTCCTTTCCTATTTGTTCCCTATTCCCATGCTCACAACCCCAAAGCCAGATTGAAATTCATTGTCCTCATTTACTGCAGGCCAATATCCACCATAAACTAGAAAATGAATGTATGGCTTGCTTAAAGATAAATTTCAGTAATATCTGAATTTTTGATACTTGATCTAGTCTTCTCCAACTTTAAAGTAGAGAATATAAATAGTTTTAGAGTTATTTTATATAATTAAGGTACTTATATCTTATATGTCTACTTTTGAGACTGATGGTACCAGATACCCACAATTTAACTCAGTAGTTCTCAACCTTCCTAATGCCACAGCCCTTTAATACAGTTCCTGTGGGTTGTGACAGGTTAAGAACCGCTGATTTAACCCAATCAATAAAGAGATTCACATGACTTTCTAGATGTTCTACTTTGATTTGGATTTTGCTATTCCCTAACTTTACTAAAACCCTAGATTCAATAGTATCTTATTTTAATAAAAGCTACATGAAGTTCTCAAACATAGATCTACCATATTACAGAAATAGGGATAAATAAGGGAATTCTACAGATCTCAAATCTGTCTGGTCTCTTCTGCCTGCTCAGTCAGTTGAATCAGTACTGATTTACCATAATATTCATTCAGTTATTTTATGCTGTAGTACCCACTGTTGCATTGTTCAAATTTTAAAAGTCCTGAATTGGACACAAAAGAAATCTAAGACCTATACCTTGCCCCCAAATAATTAATTATCTAACATAAGAAAGTGGACACAAAAGAAATAGATAAATAGTAAAATCAAACTTTAAGATTATGGGCCCCATTTGGGAGGGACATACTAACTAAAACAGGAACTTTTCCCTCCTGGAGATCTAGTCATGATCAAAACTCTTCCCTCTAATTCACCTTCCCTAACCCCAGCTTGGGAAGTCCCCTTTCCTGTTATCTTGTCTTCTTCTATAGCTGTTAAAGTTATAGGAGTCAATTCCTGCATACATCATTCATGAGTAAAATCTGGGAACCCTCTATCTTCTACAGAGGCAGACAATGAAGACAGCCAACCACAGACCAACTACATTGGTGAGCCAAAACAAAGTTTGAAGTTATCATTTAGGAAACAGCAAGAAGAATCCTAATATGGTTTTCTTTTAGCATCACTGAATAAGTGCTTCTGACCTAACGCTGTTCTACCTTTGCCTATTACTGATGATACTAATCAGATTTATGTTTTCCAGAAATGTCATCAAACCACACTCATTAAAGATGGTTCCAGTCCATGACCCCCTGTATCACTCTCCCTCCGGAGAAACCCTAACTGCCCCCTTCTATCATCGCCCGATTCAGCAGGAAGCAGTTAGATCGAGTCTTTGCCCTTTTTCCCTAACAGCAGTTAGAGTTTGTACTAGGAGAGGGAGAACTGATGCAGGACATTTGATGCCCTAGCCAGCTCAACGAGGCTGGCGGACCTGCCTCCTCCTCCTTGGCGGTGTCAGTGCTGCAGCAGCCAGCTGGGGAACCAGCGGGCTGGATGACAGGCAAGAAGGGGAACCTCCAATCCCCACCGAAGGCTCCAATAGCCAAAAAGGAGGAACAACTGCCGATGGGACACCTGTGCCTTGGTGTCTCCTTCACTTTACACGTAGGACTAAATGTGGAACCCCATTTCCTATGCCTAGGTCAATTTCATGTTAATTTCCTAGGCCTCAATTCCATGAATGGACTGTGTCCATTCATTGATACATTCATTCACTTTGCCCCTACTGAAGGGACTGTGTTAGTTCATTGATACATTCATTCACCTTGCCCCCGGGGGAAGGGACTGTGTTCATTCGTTTCCTGGCCAAGGAACCCATACACCTATATATACCCCGAGACTAAGAGCCTAAAGGGGGAGACGAGGAAAGACCAGGAGAGAAACGGAGAGAGCTTTTCTCTCCCTACTTGAGTTCTCTCTCTCTACCAGGAGCTTTAGTGTTTTCTGTATTCTTTTCTGTAAATAAATTCTGTCTTACCACTGGGAAAAAAAAGAAAAAAAAGATATGGGTCCCAAATAATCAACACAGCCAGCAAAAAAGAACAGGCATCCAATGGCTTTTGTGGTTGAGTACCTGGGTTAGTAGTATAGATGCCAGGTAGGATTAAGGTAGAGAGTGGGGAAGGGGAGAGTATCCCAGGATGCAGGAAACACCCTGAGTAAAACACTGAAGAGAACTAAATCCACAGTACAGGGAGATGAAGAGGGCATGGGCCTATCTGAAGCAGAAGTTCTGCAGCATTAACACACAGGAATTTGAACTGGATATGCAGCCGGGGGCCAGGTGTTCCTGCAGGGTAGAGAAGACCATCACACTAACATCAATTTCATAAGGAAGGAAAATTTCCGTAATACACAGGTAGCTTTCAAGAAAGGGAAAAAAGAAGAATCAAACCACAATATTTCTTTTTCTCTTTTCCCTATTCCTCATCTAGGGGGTTGTAGATACTCTGAAATAAAAAGATAGCTGTGTTTATAACTCTAGCTCTAGCACGTTATACACACAGCAAAATACTGCCTATTAATACAAAATTCATACAACCAAATTATTAAGAGCTACCATTTATAGACTACTAACTAACAAATGCCAGGCACTACACTAAGTGTTTTGCATGTATCATGTCATACAATTCATTCATCAACCCACAGTTTTGCATTTTATAAATGAGAAGACTGGATGTTACTTAGTTTTCCCAATATCACAGGGGCATGTCCAGGACTCAAATCAAGGGCTGTTTACCTCTAATACTCATGCTTTTAACCACACACCGTACTAACTGGAAAGTTTCCTCCTAAGGAGAACATCATGCACCATCCAGCACTTCCTTTATTTCAAGGGAGAAGGGGAAGAAAGGCAGTACTGGATGTCAGGTTTTCCCTAATCATTATTGAGTTATTTCTGGCCAAGCCAAAATTTTTCTCCACAGGCAAAAGGCCCAGTGAATTACTTTTCCCAATGCTGCCCCTTGCCCCTGCCAACACCAAGATTCCCAGGCTTCTACAGATAGTAGAGGACAAAGGCCTGAGGAACAGGGTTGGCTTATCCCAGGGGAAAAACAAGTCTAACAAATTTCCAAGATAACCAGTACTTTCTTTTTTTTTTTTTTTTTATAATTTTATTGAATCATAATTCTGTACATTGGTGCAATCATAGGGCACGATTCATATACATTCAGAAATGTTTTGATCGTACTGTTACAGTTAGCCTTCATGGCATTTTCTTGATCACT
>CAUYON010072578.1:0-55030 GCA_963573935.1 Arctocebus calabarensis | reverse complement strand
CTGTGGCTCAACAAGCTAAGGCGCCAGCCACATACACCTGAGCTGGCGGGTTCAAATCCAGCCTGAGCCCGCCAAACAACGACGGCTGCAACCAAAAAATGGCCAGGCCTTGTGGCAGGTGCCTGTAGTCCTAGGTACTTGAGAAGTGGAGGAATTGAAGGTTGCTGTGAGCTGTGATGCCATGGCACTCTATCCAGGGTGAAAGCTTGAGGCTCTGTCTCAAAAAAAAAAAAAAAATCCAGCAATTTCTTGGTTCCTTTGGGCTGCTACAAAATAGATTAGATAATTTAAAAATAACAGAAACATTTTGTTACCAGTTCTGGAAGCTGGGAATTCCAAGGTCAAGACCATGTCGTGTTAGGTGTCTTGTGGACACCCCTTCCTCATCAGGTGTCATCAGGATCAGGACACCATCCTTTTCCCCATGGATGGTGCTTCTTGCTGCATAGCAAAAAGAGAAAATAGGCTCCCACGAGCCTCTTCTAAGGATACTAACCCACTTTTGAGGGTGGAGCCCCCATGACATAACAACCTCCTAAAGGACCCTCCTAACACCACCATGATGGGGGTTAGATTTCAATGTGACTTTTGGAGGGGCACAAACATCCAGACTACATCAAGCAGATCAGCTACCTGCTGGTCCAGCTGGCTTGGACTCTCCTGCAGCAGTCTGGGCTCCTGAGTCATTTGTCTTTTCAGTTCCATGATGTGAGGTCAGTTTCTCCTGCATCACGGAGGTCAGAGGTGGAGAGGACCCTGCCCACAGGCTCCAGCCAGTCCTTGCTTGGCCCCACTTCATGCCTGTTAGCTGTCCCTCTGCCTGCCCTGCAGACTCCAAGCTTCTGCATCTGACATGAAGACAACAACCACTCAGAGACCTTCAATCTGCTCCCAGAACTGTGTGAGGCTAGTCCCGTAGGAAGCCAACGTGCTCTATGTTCTGCTTCTCTGGATGAACCCTCACTGATCAGAATTCAACACTGAAAATGTGATTCCAGAGAGACAGAATTTTAAGGACAATTTCACTAAATTGTGGAGTTAGATCTTTGATTGGATTCAATTTATGTAGTAAAAGCAGTAATGACTCTGTTTCCGTTGGTGAAGAGGCACTGGTAATCCCTGTCGTGAGAAACTGCAATCCCGTGTCTATAGAAGGTAAGATCTTGGGCAGTGCCTGTGGCTCAAAGGAATAGGGTGCCAGCCCCATATGCCAGAGGTGGCGGTTTCAAACCCAGCCCAGGACAAAAACAGTGGAAAAAATAAAAGGAGGTAAGATCTTGGTGACCAAGTATTTGCTGCCATAGAATATTTTAGTAAAATACAGAAAGTAAGGGGTTGGACGGTTCTTCTTAAGTGTCCTGGAAACCTGGGAAAAGAAAATAATGGCTCAGTGCTTTAAATTCCTGGCTCAGAGTCTGAATAGGGAACCTGAGAACTCCTCTAACAGCCTTGAAAGAAATCTGTATCTGTTCTAGGCAGGACAGTATAGAAAAGTCCCCCCACACTGAAAGAGAACCCGGAGACCAGTTTGATGAGTCAGGTGAGTTTGTTGGCAGTCAGTCACCAGGGCGTCTGCTTTCACCTGACACAGTAGCGCCTTCCACAAGAGCTTCTTGCAGGTAACCTGCAGCTGCCCACCCTGTGCTCACCATAAACCCTCCCCAGTGAGTGACAGAAGGTCTCACGTTCTCTTTGCTTGTTCACAGTGAAACACATGACACACGCAGCACCACCTTCACATGCTGTCATCATGCAACCCACACTGAGTTCATGGCATCTAACTGTCCATTAGACGGGGAGTTTAGCATTTCAACTAGCTCAAGGGCACTGCAGGACACGAGCAGCCCTGAAGCACTCAGGGCTCGATGAGCTGGCTGTTTCAGGGCAGGAAAGTGCTGGATACTCTTCCTGGGATGGTAGTTATCACCGCCTTTCTGCTCTACAGGAGACCACCCAGCCTGCTTCATGGATGATATTTTGCTGATTAGACCTGGCGAGCCAGAGTAGCAACAGCTGTCAGTCAATGTACCGCATGCCGCAGGATGGGAATAACCCACCACGGCGCAGTCTTTGGCCACTCGGAGTGTGAAGTGTGCTGCGGGGTCACAAGTTGCTGTGTATGCCTACTCTTCTTAGCCTCTAGGAAAGAGGTGCGAGCTGAGTCTGCAGCCGACATACCTCTCCTCGAGCACCCTTTGGCACATTCGCTCTATGACCCAGGAGCTGCTGGTTCTGAACAGTTCCCAGGTAGGGAACTATACACACAGTTCTGCCCCCACCAGCCACACAGCCAGCCAGATCCTAAGGTGCCTGAAGAGTCAGTAGCAGATAGGAATGCTGTTTGCAAGCTTGATCACAGTGATGTGGGGACAAATTCATGACATCTTCTGCACCTACTCACCTATTGAGAAATAGCTTGTGGCCTGACTGCCCGGCCACTGGCCACCAAATTACCATGTGCCCTCAACTGGGAGTGGGCAGACCCACCAACCCACAAAATGTGATGTGCACAAAAACTCTCGATCATAAAGGGAAGTGGAAGACACAGACTTCAGCCAGGGGCCCTGAAGCAGAAGTGACCTGCATGAGAACTGGCCCTGCCCTGCCGCTCAAGCCCTGCTCTCACGCCTGTGAGTTCACGGGAGTCCCCTGTGATGGCAGACTGGGGAGAAAACCTCCTGGATGGCTACTGGTGGTTTGTGCAATGTGCTGGCACACCGGGGAAGGACAGAGAATTGGGAACGGAGGCCCCACCCAGCCTCGGGCATCTTTATGCCAGTGAATCAACAGGACAAGAAGACATGACTGCCATGGCCAGGCAGGTTCTGACCATGCAGGGGCGGCTGGGGGTGGAGGCTGGAAGGCAGGAGGATCCGGGAGCCAGGAGCTACAGTGAGCTGTGATGATGCTACAGCACTCTGAGCAGGAGAGCAAGACCATATCTCCAATTTTTTTTTAATTTAATGTTTGAGTGTTTAATATGAAGTGTTTAAATATTTAAAGAAATATTTAATAGATTAATAGGACTAAGAACTGGGATATTGAACAAAGTAATAGTGAATTTCTCTCTGCCCAAGAGTTTCTCAGCCACTAAAGTATGGATTCAATCATATTTAGACATGCACAGGAAAGACAAAGCAAAGAAAAATTTTAGGCAACTGCTTTGCAACTTCCAACCAAATCAAAGTGCGTCTGAGCTCTCAGAAGCAAGAGGCTAAGCCCCTGTGATGGGCAGAGGGTGACCAAGAGCTGAGGCCCGGGTTCAGACAAAGCCAAGATGTTAGACCTGGCCCAACAGGGCCCCTGGCCTGGCATGTCTTGGGGCAGGCCCAGGAGCAAGGGTGCACTCGGTTCCCCATCTCAGCCTTCCCCTCCACCAGGCCTCCCACTTTTGTGGCCAAAACGCCCATTTTCCTTTATGCTGTGTGATTGCACATGCACAGGAGGGGCTTGAGAAGACACAGAGGCTGTCACTGCAGAGGGAAGGCTGTCCTTCCAGGAAGGTCATGAGGCTGATAGTGGGTCAGCTTCTAGAGGTGAACTTCCTTCTTTTTCTTCCTAATTCATGCGCGCACCTGTGTTTGGTGCTTGGTCTGCACTTGTATGTGTGGGGGATATGTAAGTGTGCATATGTGTGTATGTGCATGTCTGTGTGCATGTAGAGATGGGACTCGCCTCTGCTAGCTGCTGACCCCTGGCCAGCCTCCTCCTCCCCTAGATCTGGTTTGCTGAGATCTAATTCATGTGCAGTGCAACCCCCTCTCAGGACAGAGGTCTACGAGTTGTAACACACAGAACAGTCACGTAACCAGCACTCAGTGAGGCGCAGGACAGCTCCAGCCCCCAAACCCAGGTGCTGCTGTCAGGTGCTGCTCGCCAGCCCACAGATGCCTCTGCAGCCTGGCTTCTTCCAGCTGGCTCCACGTGTGAGTCAGCTTGACAAGGATGTGTAGGCTGTCCCCTGGTTTGGCAGTTGCAACTGAATCACTGTGAACACTTATAGGCCTTCATGTGAACCTCCGTCCTGAACCTCAAGGGCAGCACCTTGAGATCTTTAGGTGTAAGACTGTTCCTGTTAGAGTCTCTGTCCACTTATTTTCCTCTGTGCTCATCCCCGCCCATCCCACCACCAACATGCTTCAGTGCTGTGGTCTCCTGTTCACCTGTCAGTGTGGGGCCCTGGACAGTCCCACCCCCAGCTCCACCCCTCAACCAATTTTACCCTCTGGGGGTGACTTCATCCCCACTGGCCACACAGGCTCTAGGCTAATGTCTAGGATGGGTTTCTGGCTTGTGTGGTAATTTAACACCATGTGATAAGAAACTGCCAACTTTAAAAAATCAGGGGTACCATCTTTCTCTTCTACAAGCGGCCTGTGAGTGTTCTCATTGCTCTGTGTCCCCATGAGCTCTTGTTGTCAGTTTTTTTTTGAAACAGAGTCTCATTATGTCGCTCTCGGTAGAGTGCCGTGGCGTCACACAGCTCACAGCAACCTCCAGCTCTTGGGTTTAGGCGATTCTCTTGCCTTAGCCTCCTGAGTAGGTGGGACTACAGGCGCCCGCCACAACACCTGGCTATTTTTTGTTGCACTTGTCATTGTTGTTTAGCTGGCCTGGCCCGAGTTTGAAACCGCCTGCCTGGGTGTATATGGCTGGTGCCCTAACTGCTGAGCTACGGGCGATGAGCCAGTTATTATCAGTTTTTTGACAGGCAATTTTTGACCATGCTCTGTGTTGTGGTCAGGATTCATTTTTACTCACAGACCCTGTCTGCATGGGGACTGTGTGCTCAAGCAAGTGTGCACGGATGGACTGGAACTTTAAGAGGAGCATAGATGCAGCAGTCAGACCCTGGTGGGCCTCATCTCTCTGGCTGGCTTCTTCTGAGGACAGTGATGTGATGTCTGCAGGCAGCCTTCTTGCAACCATGAGGACAAAGGTGCAGCTGAGTGTGGGGCAAGTAGGAAGTCAGGAGGAGCCTGGAGCCCTGATGACATTAAGACCCACACCACTGTCAAGTGGCTGACCCTGCTTATGGGATGTACACTTACAAACCCTCTTTTTGCTTGAGTCCCTGTTGGTCAGGTTGTCCACTTTCTGTACCTAAATGCATTCTCTTCGTGATGCGCCCCCACTCATGGCAGTGTGTGCCCTGGACATCCCTGCAGTGGCTGTCTGATAGCTGTGGGCCACGGGGGGTTCCTTGTGTATGTCTTGCTTTTCCCACATTCTCCACTGTGAACATTTACAAAACACAAATCTAAAAGTAGTAGCTACTGGCCTTTTGAACAATGTGAAAAATGTAAATGCTTTTGATGAATCCTTGATTCCTTTGGGAATTACTCAAGATAATACTATGCTTCCTTTTGCTTTTCCTACTATAAGTAGGAAAAAACCCCATAAGGATGTGTATAATCCTGATTTTATAACAAAAAAAAAATTAGATGCAGAAAAGGAAAAAGATTAAAGAAAATATACCAAAATGTTAACAGTAACTATTGCTGGGTGTGGGATCATGGATGGTTTAGTTTTCTTTCTATGCCAAGAGCCCCAGAGGGAGCAGGCGAGGGGCCCTGCCGTGCCATAGGGCAGCCCCAGACCACCGTCTGGCCGTGTACCACATGGCCTTTCCTTGTCTCCACTTCTGGCCGGGCCCTCTGGAGTGCAGCCATCTCCACAGGGCACGGCCATGGTGCTTCTCCCTGGACTCATGCATGCCTAGGTGGGTAGGGGGCAGGTGAGTGGCTGCTGCGTCTTTTTAGGAGAGCAGCTCTCTCCACTCTCCTTGGTAGCTACCTCTGCAGGCCCTGTGATCTTGGCCCATGGCCTTTCCCTGCCTTATGGGGTAGACATGGCTAAAGCCACATTTCCTGCCTGACCCAGAGGAAAGTTGGGGGTGGACCAGGTTGTGGACAGCGGCTAGACTGACTGCAGAACCACCTGAAGCTGCTGGACCGTTATGGTGGGGACTTGGGGCGAAAGAATGAACATCTGAGGCACAAAGGATCAAGGACTTTAAAATGGGACATTTTCTAGACATTTTGGGGAAACTAACAATAATCTGTGGACTTAAAAAAAAGGCTCACGGTTTGGAGACAGGCACTGTGCCAGGCACTCCGCAGCTTCTGTGCCCCGGGATGGACACAGAGTTGTCTGCTGGGCAGCAGCCACAGGGAGGGCACTGTGACCTGCCTCCCTGTGTGGGCTGGTCGGCTGGAGATGCCAGGGCTGTCTCAGAGGTGATTTTCATTTGCTAGCACAGTGGCTGGAGGGTAGAGGGGAACTGCCCTTGAGAAGAGGGAATCCCTTGAGAAGTACTGCATGGTGAGCTTGGCTGGGGAACCCAGTGGTCAGAGCCCTGGCTTGTTCCACCCACTCTCTGCCTATCCTTGTGTTCACACCGAGCTGGGAGCAGAGAGAGTTAGGGTGTGGGCACAAGTGCTCGTTCAGAAGCTGAGTTCTGGCCTAAAGGTGCCCAATGAATTCTGTGCACAGGCACTGAGCAGCTGTCCTTCAGCCTGAACACTCTGGGTTGGGCCACCAGTTCTGCCTACTTCCTACCAGCCGCCCAAAAGAGGGCCCCTCCCTACACCCATCACTTTCCACGCTCAGACCCAAGCACTACAGGCAAAGCTGTGGGTCAATGGCCAGGGCCCTCCCGCCAACAGGGCTGCTTAGTAAGCAGCAGGATGTGGGCTCTGAGGGTCCAAAGCCACACTGCCCATGGAGGACAGCTGCAGCAGGACGCCCGTCGGTCTAGGCCTCATGTGTCCAACCCCAGGATTCTTGGCGTTAAAAAAGAGGCTGAAGACACATAAGACAAAAACTTTCTGTAGATGTTTATTCTACTTCAAGTAACAAAACCTATGAAGTTTCATGTTTTAATGTACAGTGATATAATACTCTGCAATATAAAATACAATTTACAGAAATTTCTATCAAGTAAACCTAAAGAACACACTGATTTTTACATTTGTGTATTTAAATTAGAAAAATTTGCTTTCTATGTAAAAAAAAAACCTTCACATCATATTAGATGTTGGAACGACACCTATTTTAATGTAATTTAACCTACTGATACTTGGTTTAAAATACCAAACATCCCCAATTGATAGGTTCTCGATGTTTTCTTAACTTAAAAATTTGTGCTATAAAGTGAAAAATCTGTAGTGATGTACAATGGAATAATAGACTCCGAAGAACAAATGAAATTCTCTAATTTTACATCTGTAAAAGTTTATGAAAATATAAAAAAATTATCAAAATGTATTTGTACAGTCAAATAAATTAGCCAGATTTTTTCTATGTCATGCTGTATAAGTACTTGAAAAATACATGACAGGAAGCAATATATTGTATTTCACAGTGAAAAACTATTTTTGTTTGTAGTTCTTGAACTAAAATCAACCTTTTCCATCTCAGACGTCACACAAAATATTGTTCCATTTACAATGACAAATTTTAAAACCTATCACCTGACAAGTCCAGCAGTTTGGGGCCCGAGTGCAGCTCCCTGGGATCCAGAGATGACTGCTCAGGTGGGAAAATTCCACAAACAAAACCTTCCTGATTGTTCAGATCAAAGAAATCCCACCCCACCACCCTTTTAAAGTACACCTAATTGGTTCATTTTGTTCATTCTTTAGGCTGGTAAAGTTTAAACATTTTCCAATATAGTTATTTAAATGCAACAATTTCTATTATGAGAGATGTTGCTTTTAATCATGTTTCTGAAAAAAATTTATAAGGTGATACATAAAAACTATGCAAAACTAAATGTGTTTTTGTGTCCTGGTTGAAATTTGTAATTCAAACTTCCTCATGACAAAAGACCCACTTGTAAGTCTTCTGTTTCTGCACATTCCAGATACAAGTGGTCAGTCCCGCCCTGCCACAGCCGGGGCAGGGATCTGTGCAGCCCCAGCCAGAGGGCAAAGACCTGTGACAACTGCCTTTGGAGACAGAAATCAGAGATGCCAGTAAAGCTATGGCTCTAAGGCCAGTGAGATTCCCTTAAAATTTGTAATGGTCAAGTTATTGGAAGAGATAACTTTATAATCTGAACAAGCAATATGCTTTTGTAGACATTTTCCCATTTTTATAACTTTAAATGGAAATTTAAGAGTTTTTAGTTTTTAAAAGTATCAGAATTGTAAAGGTGAAATCCTGTATGAAACCATTTGCACAAAATTACAGTAATTTCTTAAGTCCAGAATATTCCATCCCAAATCTACGTTCATAGCTATCTCAAAATCTACTTGTCAACACATTTTATGAATGTGCCAGGGTGACACAGGTCTGCACGAGCTCCTGGCAGCCGCTGGCCCTGCAGGGCCCTAGGACTGCGCGTCTGCAACCCGGGTGGCCTCGGGCTTCTGGTCCCTGGGGCTCTCTTTGCTCTTGCTCCGGTCCTTGCGCTCTCGGCCCCGCAGCTCCCGGTCCTTGTCCCTGGCCCTCTCACGGTCCCGCTCACGGCTCCGGGACCTGTCTCGGTCGCGCCTGCGGTCACGCTCTCGGTCCCTGTTCCTGCCCCTGTCCCGGCACTCGCGCTCCTTGTCCCTGTTTGTGCTCCTCTCTCGGCTGCGGTCCCACTCTCGGCTGGCGTCCCTCTCCCGGTGCCGCTCCCACTCACGGCTGCGGTCCCAGTCTCTCTCCCGGCTCCAGTGGTGGCCTCGCTCCCTCCTCCTGTCCTCAAACGCTCGGCCAGGGCCCAGGCGGCTCTCTGGCAGCCGGGCTTCAGGTTCCTCCAGGGCCTTTTCCTTGGGCCCAACTTCTAGCCGCTCCCTCGCCCTAGCTTCAAAGGCCTGGTTTCTGAACTCGTGGCCCTTGCCCTCTCGGAAGTCTGGTGCTGTCCACAGCCCGTCAGCCTCAGGGCCCGGTCCAGACGCCCCAGAGGGAGGGCCAGCATCATCCCAGCGCTCCTTCCTGTGCTGCAGGGGGTGGCTGGGGAGCTCCAGTAGGGGCCGGGGGGCTGGCTTCATTACCTGGGGGGGCTGGCCTTGGAAATGGAACCGAGGAGGGGGCTGCTCGTTCTTTTCAGAAAAGGGTGCAGAGCCCCTGGGTCCACCAAACGGCAGGGGTGCTGGTGCCCTCTGATTTGCAAATCTTGGTGGTGAGTTTACCCTTTGCTCTTCAAACTGCTGAGGCTGAATCCCCCTGGGACCCGGCATGAAATTTGGTGCTTGGCCTCTGGGCCCTTCAAACTGATTGGGATGGGGGCCCCGGGCAGGTTCAAACTGACTGGGATGAGGCCCTCTTGGCCCCACAAAGTGGCCTGGGGGTGGTCCTCTCTGACCTCCAAACTGAGCAGGAGGGGGGCCTCCTCGGGGCCCTTTAAGCTGAGACAGCAGAGGCCTTCTCTGGCCACCAAACTGGAAAGGTGCGGAGCCTCTGTTTCCCACAAATTGGGCTTGTTCTGGTCCTTCGAGTTGAGCAGGGGGACCAGTCATCTCATTATATGGGGTGTCCTGGAATTCTCTTTTCTCCCCACGGGGGTCCTTGCGGTCTTCAAACTGGGGCTGTCCAACCCCTCTTGGTCCACCCAGGTAGGAGGGTGAGGGGCCCCTGCTGTCCCCATAGGGTGGCCCGTGTTGCCCTGAGAATAAAGAAGGGAGGGGCCCTTTCTGGGCTCCAAATCTGACTGGTGGAGGCCCTCGTGGCCCCTCAGGATTGGGAATGAGGTTCTCTTCTGAAAATGGAGAGACAGGCCCTCTTGGTCCTGGGAAAGGGGGGCCATGAAGCCCTGACATCCCGAAAGCTCGAGGCCCTGGTTCACGGTGACCCTGGCACTGGGACTGAAGTGCCCCTTTCTGTCCAGGCAGGGGGAACAAGGCAGCCCCCTCGCTGGGTCTGGCCTGTGACTCTCTGTCTCCCTCGGTCTCACTGTTGGGGCCATCACTCTTTCCGGCAGAATGAGGGTTTCTGGGGTCCTCATACTGGGTGGAGCCAAGAGGCTTTTCCTGAGACGTGAACCCGGGACTTGAGAAAGGGTCCCTGGCCCCGTCACCCTGCAAAGGGCAGCTGGGCTGCAAGGAGGCACTGGGGGGAGTGGGCAGCAGCACCCTCCGGGCTGGTCTGGCTGGGCCCTCCCCAGCCACTGCAGGGAGGCCACCCTCCACGGGTTGTGGGCTGGGGCTGCTGGAGGGCTCACCCTCAGGGTCCTGGTCAGGTGTAGGTGGCGCCTTGCCAGCTGGGGCCCATGGAGGAGCCTCCTCTTCCTGCACGGGCCCCAGCACCTGGCCCATGGTAGTGCCTGCAGACGCTTCTTTCCCCAGCAGGGCACCCTGTGTGCTGTCTGCCGGGGCTTTCGGGAGAAGCTCGCTCTCACTCTCAGCGGCCAGCCGCCTAGCCTGCCGTGGGTCTCTCTGGCCAGAGGCCTGAGTGGCCTGGCTTGCAGGGGGCTGTGCTGACCTGTCCGCAGTCTGCTGCTCCTGCTGGAACAGCTCAGCCTTGGGAAGGGCCGACTTGGGTGGCGGGGACATGAGTGCGTCCGACACGGAGAAGTGGGCCATGGAGACCCCCACAGCGGCCCTCTGCTGCCGCAGCGCCTCCTCCTGCTCCTCAAGCTGCCGCTTCTGCTCCTCGATCTGCCTGTTCAGCTCCTCCAGCATCCGCTGCTGCTCCACCAGGGACGGGGCTGAGGTATCTGCTGCACACTCGCCAGGCCTCTCAGCTGGGTTATTCCTGATGTCTGTGCACATTCTGTTGGGCAAGTCATCCACAGTCACTTTGGCTTCTTCTAGAATTGTCTCATCCTCAGGATCATAGGCCACCTCCTCCCGCTCGGTGGCCTCAGGAGCCTGCTGCACATCCTGGAATGGACCCTGCTCAGCAAACCGGCTGTTGAAGGTGCCCTCTGGGTCGTACTCCTCCTCGGGGTCATAAGGCCTATCGTCCTCCTCGTCCTCCAGTGCCTTACTTTGTGGGAACTGACCAAACTGCTGAACAATCGGGTCCAGCAGAGGGGGCCCTGGCACCCCGTCGCCCACCTTGCCTTTGGAGTCCTGCTGGGCAGCTGGCATGGACCCAATGGACTCTTTAGCAGAGGGGTCAAATGATTTCTTCTTTCCAAAGAGAGTCTGCAGGATGTGCTCCAGCGGTGAGGCAGTTTTCGCAGTAGATGAAGACGAAGTGATGGAGGAAGCCACCGTGGGGACTGCTGTGGATGCAGGTGACAGCTTGAAGGATGACGGCACCTTTGACACTGGCAGCTCCGGGGGAGGGGGTGGAGGTGGAGGAGAGCCTGGTGGTGTAGAGCAGGTAGCTGTGTCTGCAGAGTGGAGCTGGTACCTGGAGGGCTTCTTGTCAGACTGAGGGGCAGCAGGTGTTTTCAGACAGACCGGAACATCCACTTCCTCCTGGAGCCGGGCCCGCTTCTCATCGACCTTGTCTAGCTCACCAGTATTTGAAGGACGCTTCACTTTTTGACAGATTACTAATCCAAGAATTATATTTGGCCGTGGTGACTCAAGACCTGAAAAACAAAGTATTTGTGCAAATTTTACAATTTAAATCCAGCTGTTATCCTTCAGAGGTAATTTTATTACAGGATTTCATGGGAAATGTTTAACAGGCAGAAGACAGTCTACAGGCAAATGAAACTGAGTATCGGAGGAGCTAATATCAAAAGCAGAAAGGGTCCAGCTGCGATACTCTTACCCAGGCCTAACAGAGCCATCTAAGAGGGAGCTGCTAACCCCATGCCACAAACTGCAGAACCCAGGACCTAGGTCATGAGTAAATTCACCAGAATAAATGTTACATATTTTCAGAACATTGTATGAAATGCTGAAGCAACAGCTGAGGGGATGGTGGGAAGGCCGGTGTGCAGATGCCTCACTCTGCTGAACTAAGGTGCCAAGGGAGTTATTGTGCCATTTTTTTTTTTTTTTTGCAGTTTCTGGCCAGGGCTGGGTTTGAATCTGCCACCTCTGGCATATGGGGCTGGCACCCTACTCCTTTGAGCCATAGGTGCCACCCTGTGCCACATTTTTAAGACAAAATTTCAGCTACACTCCTATTTAACTCTTGTTACTTATCAGAAAGGTCAACAGCCTTTTTTTTGAGACAGAGCCTCAGTGCCGTAGCATCACATCTCACAGCAACCTCCAATTCTTGGGCTCAAGCGAGTCTCTTGCCTCCTCCTCCCAAGTAGCTGGGACTACAGGCGCCCGCCACAACGCCCGGCCATTTTTTTTGGTTGTAGCCATCATTGTTGTTTGGCGGACCGGGCTATATTTGAACCCGCCAGCTCGGGTGTACATGGCTGGCGACTTAGCCCGTTGAGCCACAGGCGCTGAGCCGGTCAACAGCCATTTTAAACTTGTGAGTTGCAATACCTACATCAAGCTAAGTATACTAATACTGAATGTGCCATTAGAGACCAACTACTAGGTAAATTCACCAGTCTCAGGTATCAGAATGACAAGTAGTGAAAAAATGATGCTGCCTGGAACAGCTAAGATGGATGTTGTAGATTTAGAAAGAAATCCAGTGAGCATTAACTTATAACAAACTAACCCTCAGGCCTTTACAACCCCTGGACGTGGTGCTTTAATGCAGTGCCAGGACTAGGCCCTGGCAAACAGGCAGAGAGCAAGGAGTGTGGGGAGGCAGGGCACACCGAGGGCTTCGTTGTGCAGATTGTGACAGTTTTTAAAAATAATTATGTCTTAAAAACAGGATTATTGCAAACATTTTAAGTTGTGGGAACTCAGATCAGGAATGCAAATATTCCAGAAATGATCCCCCCACCCCACACTCATGATAAATCAAGAATAACAAAAGAACAAAAAGCCTAAGTCACAAAACAGTAATCTAGGGAAAAATGACATGCAAAGGACACATGTTAATAGCATGAGCACATTTACGATCAAGCAAACTGTGTAAGTTCAGTTTTTAAAAAATTTAACTTTACTGTGATATACAGCAGATATTCATACTATGTGTTTTTATTCCTTACCAATTAAAAACAGTACTGAGATTCTCCTTTTTGTGATTTTAAAGATCTTGTCAATCACTCTGAAGAGCAGTCTTTGGATACCATTATGTGGTTCTAAACATGATTGTTTTTATCTTCCCAAATTCCAACAAGAAATTAATTACTGACAGTCTCAGTACTGAAGGGTGAGTGGGTATCCTGCTGCCCCTTTAAGGGAGGACACCAGGCCTAGCAGATGGAGCTGGGGCCATGTAGCCTCATGGCCACCACCCTCTTTAAGGTCAGGGCCCTTGCCTCAGGGCTGAGGGATGATCCCACCTCATGGAGGTGCCCGTTCATAAGCTGATAGGTGCACAGACGCAGCGCCATCCCACACTCACCCCTTCTAGTGGTGGCAGCACATCAGCAAAAGGAAAAGGTGGGCCCAGGAGGCTGGATGAAAAGCCAGGAAGGCCTCACTAAGGACCACATCCAAATTCTTCTGCTAGGCGAATATTAAAGGCCATCTAGCAAGATCTTTTTAAAATTAACATGAATTGAGTATAATATTCTCATCGTAATACTACTTATTTTGTGAATACTCTGTAGCTTTTTCAATGAGGGTACAGTTGATTGTTAAACTATTAGGGCCTTTCTGGACCCAGCATGTGTGTTGACAATGGCCCCTGAACCTGCTGAGCGCCAATGGAACTTGCTGACAGGCACTGAGGTTCTGCCAGCAGCTCTGTCTACCTCCCTGCTGAGCCGCACTGGAGGGCTTCAGGCATGGGTCAGTCAGCAGGGGCAGCCCAATGCCAAAGTGACACAGAGGAACAAGCCATTCACGAAGAGAGACACTCAGCTTCTAAAGGGCTATTCGAGATGGTAGCATAAACCAAGCACCAGTTCAATAAACTTCATGTGATGAAGAAAACACTGTGTTATTTACACTCAGGAAGACAGGGCTGTCTTGGGAAGTGTATGACTGCCACAAAATTTCTCATGGTGTAACTTGCTTACATACAAATTTATACATCCCAGCCCTGGCAGGAATCCTTATCTTTGCCCTTTGCTGTCAGGCTCATCACAGGTTGAGGCCATTACAAACTCACTGATGCTTATTACACTGGTTCACAAACCCACAGCTACCTAGAGATGGGCACCCAACAAGCACTGTGTGTTCTAAACACTTTCTGCTCTTAACTGTCTCATTTGCATGTTGGCGACGTAATAAAGACCCAGTCATGTTAGTTTTAACTTTCCTCACTAAACCTCCCCAAGATTTCAAATTTAAATTGTGCCCCAAAATGGATACCCCTGCTTTGAAACAAACTTTATCATCTGATCATGTTGTTGTGGTTGCCTGAGTATGTGAGGTGGGATACCTGGAAGTAACATACTCAACACCAGAAACATGAACTCACGCACTGGGACCTTGGACATGATTGATCCTGAGATGAAGGGGTGCGCCCTGGGCCCAGTTGTGCTCCACACTGTCCTGAAGCTGGCATGGCTGTATGTAACAGGCAAGCCAGCCCCTTAATTGTGGACTTCTCCTAGGGCAGGGGCTCTGAGGCCAGTTTCCCAGGGATGCTTTCCAGACACACCTAACATCTCAGCAGCTAGTAGGTATGTCAGCCTGTGGTGTGGAGTGTGTCCTAAGCTGCAGTGCAGAGCCCAGGCACCAGTGGGGCAGTGCTGAGCACAAGGATGCTTCCTTACCCACCTCCCTGAGGGCTGCTGTGAAGGCCAAAGTGCTAAAGGAGGGGACACTAAGCAATGTGGGTGGGACAGGGAGCTCAGACACCCCCACCCTGAGCACCAGAGGGGACCCTTTTCTTCAGCATACAGGGAGCATGAAAGCACCTTTGTAGCACTGTCTGTGTCAGGCTTTCACAGTGGAAGGGTCTAGCCTTAGACCCAGTGATTAGTCAGACCACACATACAGGAATAGTCAGGAAACCGAAGGTGAGGAGTGTATGTGAAAAGGCGTGTGCCAGTCAGCTTCCTAGTCCAAGAACAGAAACAGACCATGTCCAGTTCCTCAGCAATGTGGCTGCTGAGGTTCCGAAGAGTGTCTGCTCCTAAGGATGGTGGGGAGTAGCCCCTGCGCCCTGACCTGGAGACGTCGGGATCCCCCTTTCAGTAAATAACCCCAAATCTATCACCTTCAATCTATCTGGCACACCTCCACTATTCACTGTTTAAAATGAAAATCTATTTATGGTCGGAATCTGTCCACACAGTTTTTGCGCCGCTGGAAGAAATTCTGTGGAAGGTAATAAGCAATAGTCTTTGAAAGTGCAACTAGGCCAGAGTGACTTGGCAGACAGGCCAGTCTACTTCACCCAGCCCACTAAACACATGTGTGTACACACACACACACACACACACACACACCCTCTCCGGACCCCACCCTCTACTAGTTTGGACCTGAGACTTGTATGAAGTGCTGGGCCCGGTGCTTGGGTTCCAGCTAAGAGGAGTATTATCCGTCTTCTTCCAGGGGTCCCTGGATGGTGCAGTCTGCACATTGTGCTTAACCTTCAGCAGCGACCTGTGGCCTTCTGGGGCTGGGCTGCACCACCAGGTCCCTCACGCTGGCTCATGAAAGCAGAGGCAGAACTAAGTAGTGACCAGGAGCTACCAAATGGTTATAAGTTAGACACACAATGACCAGTTTCCATGAAATGTTTTTATTGATTTAGGAGGAGAAAGTGGTACATTCCATTCAATACTAGATTTGACTTTGATTACAATTGCTGTGCAAAGCTATTGATACATACACACTCAATAACTGCAGAAATGCTTACCTGGCAGTATTTCAGGTCACAGAATTTTTGAGCTAATTTAGCAGCAGTTAAAAGTGAACACATAAAGACACTATGGATCCAACATTCCCTACAAGTGCTCTGCACTGTAAAAAAAATTCAGAGCAAAAGGCTCTTTCCGTTAGAGCAGCTCAGAAGGGCACTACTCCCCTGCCCTTTAGAGGGAGGAACAGGTTGCACACCCATGTTTCATAAACTGAGGCGTCAACAGCATTTCAGGGTGAGGCTCCAGGTCCTATCAACTCACTCAGAAGTCCCTGGGGTTGGGCCCTCAGTGATCACTGGGGTGTGCCTTGGCCTCAGGTCCAGGCCAAGGAGGTCACATATGTAACCGCACAAGATGAGCTTCCAGCCTGAGGCCTATGGGCCCTGACATGTGTAGAGACCTACGACCCTAGTCCCATGGGGAGACCTTGTCAGGGTAGCTGGAGCAGAGCTGACATGACCTCTTGGCAGGGATGTTGGTCAACTGCATCAGGGGACCCTGAATTCCAGTGTTCTTCCAAGTAACACTAAGCTACTAAAAATGCCACTTCGTGACACAAACAATGCAGTACTTTGACAGACAAAACAAAAACATATAAGGACAAAGATGTCCTCAGAGAGACAGCACTCTCTGGTTGTGCTCTGAAAGGCACTTTGTGAGCTCTGTGAGGGGCCCAAGGAGCTCTGTGGAGCAGGTCCACGTGTCCCGGTCCCTGTAGTGCACCTGGGATAGGAACCTGGAGCTGACTCAGTTTCCCCCAAGGGCACAGCTTAGCACCCCCAGTGTCCTCCATACTTCGAGCATCAACAGTGCAGGAGTGTGCTGTCAAGTTCTCTTCCGTCCCTAAGATCAGGAGGTGAGGACCCTGTAAGTAGTACAAACTGAGGCACAGGTGCAAGGGTCACCATCCCCCAACAGCTAGCATTGATGCAGACCACAGCTCCTCTGGGTGGGAGAGCCAGGTACCCCTCAGGTACCTGGTTGGA
Source organism: Arctocebus calabarensis (assembly GCA_963573935.1). Lineage (NCBI taxonomy): Eukaryota > Metazoa > Chordata > Mammalia > Primates > Lorisidae > Arctocebus > Arctocebus calabarensis. The sequence continues at coordinate 38,308 of CAUYON010072578.1, read as the reverse complement.
ACTTTGTGCCCTGCACAGAGAAGCAAAGGGCAGCAGCTTTCACATAGAGTGTGTGGCTTCAGCAGGAGCTGGGCCCACAGATCCTGGCCCCACATCCTGGTGAGTAGCCTCAGGCTGGGCGGGGATCTGGATCAGCACTGCTGGGTGCTGAGGGCTTGGGCACTGGTGCCCTAGAGTGCAGACTGTGTGCCACTCACGGTCACAAAGCACTGGCCCTGCTGAGAAAACACTGCTACCAGCCTCAGACATGGCCAGTGCTGTCCGAAGGCTTCTGGGCACAGACTAACTCAGGGAGGCCAAGGACTGCTGAGATGGGAGGAAGGTTCCAGTGCCTAGTCTCTCTCTCACACACACAACTACGCACTTGACACCAGGGCACACACCTACACATCTGCACACAGAAATCACCAAGTCAAGCTATCAGCATGTGGAGCAGCTCAGGTTGCTAACCTGGCCTGGGGCTGCGGCTATTTTACTAACACGTACCACCACGAAGCTGTGAAATGTATCACACGTGCATACTAATGTCAATGATATCAGCAGAATGAAAGAATATTATACTAAAGTTTTTAAGCTAAAAAATGTTTTTTAGGTGTATCGGCAAAATTTCATCGACTGTTATTTTTTTGAAACTCTTTGTCCCATTTTACTTTTTAAGACACATTTGTTCTTTATTGTGGGTCAAAGTCTGTGTTGGTCTTTTATGTATCCTTGCCAGGCAGTGTCAAAGTTGGCAGTGGGCTTAGCAAACACTGTGGTGGGCAGGGTGACATCCACTCAGCTGACCACTGGGCTGAGTCTGGCAAGTCAGCGCTTATCACACTCAGCAGCAAGGTGAGGCCTCCACCAGCCGTGCTGTCCTGGGCCCAGCACCCTCCTGGCAGCACCAGTGTGGCCTATTCCCTCCCTCTGTGCTTTGGGCTGTGCCCCAGGTGCCTCTGCTGACCCTTTCCCTGCCTCCAGAGGCTCCTTCCCTTCCTGTGCATGGTAGGGAGTCCCAAGGCCCTGCTATAGCCCACGCCTAGCCTGCCCCCTACCTGACACTGTCAACTTGGAAGGGGCAGGAAGAGGTCAAGCAGGGAGCAAATATTGCTTTAACATTTCTACAGAAGGCAGCTCAATATCTACTAATTCACACACTACAAATATAAAGTGCTTTTTGTACCCCAAGAGGAAGGTGCCATGTTGTGCCAGTGTCCCTGTTAAGTGAGCTCCACACACAAGCTTTCCACTCACGACTGACCGGATGCTCCGTACAAGGTCTGAGAAGTCAGCGTCTGTGTCTTCACTTCCAGGAGAGCTGGACATGTCCTCTCTCTGGTCACGTGGGGGCTGGCCACAACACTTCACACAGCTGCCACAGCTCCACCAAGGTTCTTTTTGCCACCCACTGGCTTGTATCTTTTTACCCCAAGCAGCATTTGAGGCAGACACACTAAAGCACTGTGCTTTAAAAATGTATTTGGCATTAAAATAGTCTAATGTGTCATGCCAGAAAATATCTACCCTGGAATTACGGATATCAATAATACCTTTAGGGCCCTTAATTCCAAAAAGTAGGCGTGGCTGAGTCCATGCCTGGTGTTACTGGGGACCAGTGGACATGAGCCGTGCCTAGGTGCAGGACTCCAGCCTGGGAGGTGGGGCATGGGGTGCTGAGGGCCCCACAGGGCTGTGGCCAGGACATTCACCAAGGCCTGGTGATGGGGACAAAGGGCAGTGAAGTGCAAGGTCTGGGCAGTACCTATGAGTCTTGGGTATCAGCTGCCACCTCTGGGACAAGTGTTCACATGTCTGCTTTTAGATAATACCAATATGCTAAGGATTTCATGGCCAAGGAGACACTTTTTATGCGTCTGATACCAATTCCCTAACTGAAGTCATCAACCATGCAGACCATGCTCCCCAGGGATTGCTCTCAAGCCTTGACAAATAGGTTCGCTTGTACAGAATCCTTAAACACAGTACTTTCTAAGGAATGAGCAAATAAAGTAGACAAATGGACATATTACAATTTGAGCTGTAGATTTAACACTATTTCTAGCAATATTTTTCTTTCTTTTTTTTTTTTTTTTGCAGTTTTGGCTGGGGCTGGGTTTGAACCCGCCACCTCCGGCATATGGGGCCGGCTCCCTACTCCTTTGAGCCACAGGCACTGCCCTCTAGTAATATTTTTCTATGTTGCTATTAATTTCTGTATTTTCTAGAAATTAATCCCTTTTAGAGAAAATGACCTCATATGGAAAGAATTCACTTACTGATATTTGCCAGGTCCTGAGCTGAATATTAACACAGTGAGAGTTCTACCTAGAGAGAAGAATATGGCCCCCAAACCAGTGTCTTGAGTCTGTTCTCCTCTCCAGCACACGGTGGGCTCCTGGGCATGAGGACTTCCCACCAGGCCAGGCCAGGCTGGTTGGAAGCTGCAAGTTCTTCCCTCTCCGTGAACTTCTTTAAGACAATCCAGCTACCAACAAGGACATTTCTAGTAACATGTCATCTGCTAAACACACTCCATCCGTACTCCTAGTTTCTGTTCTAGGAAAAGTTGTAGTTTGTGGGAGATGGCAGAGCCGCCTTGAAGACTCAGAGGACTCTGTGTATGAGGGAGGGGACGTGTCAGGCATCAGAGTACCTAATTACCACCCACAAAGTCAGTGCTTACCTGGTCCCTCAAAGGGCAGGAGTTTGGATGGAATGGGGTCCTTTGCACTCAGCGGGATCAAGTAGAGATCCTTAACATGCCTGTTGTTATTAGCTACAACACCAAAGCGGCCACGACTGCTAAAATAGGAGTAAAGGGAGATGTAGGCTACCTCCTCCTCCTCCGTGGCGGGGTGAAAGCGGATCAGGCACAGCTCCTGCAATACAAGCACCGGAGGGTGACCCAGGCTCGGGACAGACTGCCACTCCCAACCCAAACCCAGACCTCAGAGGGGCAGTCTGAAGTGGGCTTTGACTGACTTTGACTTTATTATTAAAGTGGGAAAGAAACTATAGGCTCAAGCCTCAGACCAATTCAGATCCTGGTTTCAGCAGGAAACCTTTAAAATCCCTGGGCTCACAGTGCAGTGCCACACTTTCTCATTTTGGTAGAGAAAGAGCTCACAAGAAATGCACACTTGGCAGGGCTGGGACAAAGCAGCTCTCCCTGCACAAATGTCATTGAAGTCACTGAAGTCATAGAGACGGTTAAACTAGATGAAGGGTCTAGGAACCTGATGAAAACTACAGATCCTCCTTGAGGAAAACTCATCAACATACACACAGCTGTAGCTAAATATTAGGATACCCCACAAAACCAAAGCCCATTCACAGGCCCAGGCTGAGTGCCCTTTGCCTGTTCCTTCAATCACAATGAAACAAGGAAAAAAAGTCCATGAACTTCTTCTGAAATCTAACTACATGTAAATTATCATAATAAAATCTGAAACAAATTGCTATCACTGGATTACTCAAATATATCCTCATATATAAACCTTAAAGTGTTTGAGACGGAGTCTCACCATTGCCCAGGTGGAGAGCAGGGACATCAACACAGCTCACTGCAACCTCTAACTCCTGGCCTAGATTTAATTTTTAACATTTGCTTGGAAGGCTAACATTTCATGTATTAACCCATCATAATGAGAAGTTAAATAAAAGTGTACTTAAATAGACACTATCTTCCCCTGTTGTAGACAGTTTACACCAGAAGCGGATACCTTAGACACAGAAGACTTGAGTTTGCCAACATAGTCCCAAACAGTCTTTGGTGCGATCCTCCCACCAATGTGAATTGTATCAGGCAGATCCTAAACAGAAAAGTGCTTTAAGTAAGTAACTGGTGAAACTTATAGTACTTAAAAACAGATTAATGTAGTAATTTCAAGGCACCAAAGTACTCAATATTTAAGAAAACCACAACTATTGCGAAGAAAATGCTAAAAACTGCATTAATGTTGACTGGTTAACTGCCATCCAGGATTATGAGTTATGAAAGTCAAGGGTGGTGTGATACCTTCTGCCAGACAAGGGGATATTCAGAAGCCACCAGCCAAATTTCCACGGTACCTTTTATGTACACACATGGTATACGTAAATGGATGACTCCTCCCATAATGCTAATTGAAAAATCAAAGACCTGCCATGGGGTTATCATGCCAGCCCCCCCCCCACCCCCCCGAGACAGGCCATGCTAGAGGCCAGGCGCACACGTCTGATAATCAGACACCTGCTGACTTGTCTCTGCTCCCCCTTTACTGGTACCTTTGTACCCAGGGTCGGGGGTACACAGTTATCAGGTGTGCAGCTCTCAGGTAGAAACTCTTATGAAAGACACAGACACAAAGACACACACTTTCTTGGTTCTAACCTCACTGAGGTAATCAAAACACCCAGAGACAGGATACGCCTTAGTGACAAATTTCGCTACACTCTGCATGTTAATAAATCCTTTCCAAATGGTGCTGAGTCGAGACAAAAAGAGGATTGTGTCTCCTTCAGGAGGGGATCGTGACTCTGAGATGCTGTAAAACAAAACCATAAAGAAAAAACAACACCACGTAAATCTCTCTCTTTGTATAATGAGGATTTCAAAGTATGAAGACTTCATATTCAAAAGCAAAAGTGAATTCCTGCAAGTTTTGGTAGCTTATTTTTGCTCATTAACTACTTTTATCATAACGATACATTTTGGTTAAAGAAAACAAAACCAAACAGGTAACAGAACTGGATGCCCATAAATTTGGATGTCAGTTTTCAAGACCTATACTTGCAAAATAATAATGAGGCATCTTAAAACTGGACCTTGTTAAAGTACAAAAAAGTTACATTTCTAGGTATATTTTAGAGTTAAACTACTTAGTCTTCTACTAATCTAAAAGATAAGACATTTGCCCTTTCATACCACCCCTGAAGTACACACCTAATACTTGGTGAAGGTGGAACTGGTAAGTATCTTGGGTCAGGGGATGAGGATGGCTTGGCCAGGATGGACTTGGGCACCATCATGGTGGTCACAGCAGGCTTTGGCACATCCTGTCTGGTTTCTGCCATGTGGGTGCTGCTGTCTGGACGGCATGCTGTGGAGGATGGGCCTGTGCATGAACTGCTTGGGGCAGTCCTGGGGTCCCGGCCGGACATAGTGACGGTGGTGACCACCCCACTCCCACAGGAGGCTGGGCAGGGTGAGAGGTCTTCTAGCAGGGAAGGCTCAGAATGGCTGTCTCCTGGAGGCCCAGGGAAATACTGTCTCCCCACATCTGGACGAGAAGCACCTTCCAGGTCTGGCTCAGAAGCATCTTCTGGCAGAGTTTCTGGTATCACTTCATCAGCTGATGTGGGAACTGTATCGGATGGAGAGCTATCATACTTGGATTTTAAGTCTTCTTTTTTAGTTGAAACTGACAGCTTTTGTTTTTTTGGTGCTGGCTCATCTTCTGATGATGGAATCTGACCTGAAAGAGCATGAGGAGAGACTTCAGGAGAAACCTGACACGTTCAGGACCACACTCTGCTCACAGTAATTTCTTACAAGAATCAAAAATCGGCCGGGTTTGGTGGCTCACGCCTATGATCCTAGTCCTCTAAGAGGCAGAGGCAGTGGATTGCTTGAGCTCAGGATGTCGAGATCAGCCTAAGCCAGAGTGAGACCCCATGTCTACTAAAAATAGAAAAACTACCTGGGCGTTGTGGCAGGGGCCGTAGTCCCAGCCACTGGGGAGGCTGAGGCAAGAAGATTGCTTAAGCCCAGTAGTTTGAGGCTGCTGTGAGCTATAACACCATGGCACTCTACCCAGGGTGACAGAGTGAGACTCTGTCTTAAGGGGGGGAAAAAAAAAAGCAACAGCAACACCATAAAGATGGGGTAATTTTATGGAATCCAGGAAATTATTCTGACTTTTTTTATCTGCTCAAACTTAGTCAAGTATAATTGCTTTGAGAAGAATTAGTGATTTTAAACAAAATCAAATGTATTCTCATCTCCAAACTGTGCTCACCTGTACAAATTTTACAGTTCAGATCAAAGAGATGCGCCCGGTGCTGACTTGTCGTGTCTTTCAACATACTGCTGAAGACATCGAGAAGAGGCGCGGTGCTCTTCTCAGGGACAGCCCGCACAGACTCCTGCTGCTCCTGGAAGGGAAAGTACAAAACAAGGCCGTCAGTTCTTCCCCAATTCCATCTCCAAATCAACAGCACACATGAAAAAAAAGTCTCATGTCATTAAGAACCACTGGGAAGAAAAGGGGTCACTGAGCTAGGTGGGGCCAGCAACCCCAGCTCCTTGGGAGGCTGAGGCCCAAGAACTCAAGGCCGCAGTGAGCTATGATGACACCACTGCCCTCCTGCCTGGGCCACAGAGTGAGACCTTGTCTCCTTATTAAAAAATAAACAAACACTAAATACAAGTACTTGAGAAATACAATTATATGTTGTTGGTATAGGCTCAGCGTCTTCCCAATAATTTAAGACACCTAAAAATACTCGGACTGGACTGATTTACTCTATCCTTTGTTAATACTGAAAACCTCAAATGCTCACATCTGAATCTGACACTGGCGGAGAATCTTCCATATCAGGAACAGGCTCCTGTCTGACAGCTGTCTTCTTGCTCTCGCTGTGCAGTTTAGTTCTGGACTCCATTACCTACAAGGAAGCAGATACAATCAGAACCTTCAGCCTTGTTTTCCAGCAGGAAAGCATCACTCACTCAGCCAAGTGTGCATCTGGGAAGCCCAGTGTCCAGCCCTCAGCGACACCTTCATTGGCACTCACAGATCTCGCTGGTCTCTCCTTCCACGTGGAAAGCTCTTTAGATACAAGCTCTTCTGGCTTCATTCTCACAAGTTTTGCCAAAGAGATTTCTTCACGCAGAACACGATGAAAGAGTCCCTATAAACAAACATCTTTCACTCATTTGTTCAAAAAATATTTGAGTCTCCGTTGCTTTGGAAAGGATGTGGAAGCAGCACAGCAGCAGCACAGAAGTCCTGCCCAGAGGGTCGAGGGCCACATGATAGCAACCTGAGTACTCAACTGCCCACAGTTCCATGCCAGGGACATGACCTCCTCCAGAACCCTACCCTACCCCCCCACAGCCTATGGGGTGTACACCAGACGGGGGACCCAGAAAGGGTGTTAAAGTCAAACAACTGATGTCCAGGCCTATGCCATACCAATTCTGCCAAAACCCTTCACATCTCCACAGGAAAAACAAAACCACAATCACAGGACAAAAGGTACCTGGAATAAAGGCAAGAAGAAAGCATTTCTGCCAGGGAGTTGTTAACAAAATGCAGACTATCTGAATACCCAATTCTCAAAGGCCAACAGGGAGAACCAAGGGAGAGACCTCGCCAGGCAGGCAGCTCATCGTCAGCCTCCACTTTTGCCTTGATCACATGACAGCAGATCACCCAGTCACAAGGCCCCAGCCACCCCTGCTGAGTGTGAGCGGCACCTGTGTGACAAGAAAGATCTGCAGGTGTCCTACTCATTACCCAGAAGAGGCCACCACTTCAGGCTTGCTGAACTGACAATGGGGAGAAAGTAAGGCAGAAAAGGTTGTCTGAAGCCAGAATACAGACACACCCATACAGTGGGATAAAGAATTCAAACTTTATTTTGGAGCCAGTTAAGTGAAGGGCTTGTAACTTTACGGTATTTAGACTAATCTGGTGAAATAAAACACAGACTCCAGGGGGAGCCAGAGAGGCCCACACCAGGACTCCAGCCAGGATAGGAAGAGCCCCTGACCTGCACTGCAATACCAGAGGCCTAGAAAGCTGCACAGGGAGACTTTCTGCTTTCACAGAAAAGACACAAATATTCCAAAATGCTGTTTGGTTTGTTACTGTGAAATTCAGCTTACAGAACCTGCACAGCAAGAGTACTCCTGTTGGGAACACACCAATGACCGTGATCACACACACACCTGATTTTTAGGGTCCTTGAGGTTGAACATGATGCTGCGGTATTTACTCTTGTAGCGATTATCTGTAACTTGGAACAAGTTAAACATCTCCTTCTCAATATGGAGGGCAATTTTTCCTACTTCATTTTCTGTCATAATTAGGTCATCGCTGTCATTTACTCTAAACAGAATAAAAAGGAACTACATAAACCACTTGTATAACATTTTCAAACAGTGGGGCGCTCTTGAAGCGGCTCCACTATAAATGGGAGATCTTCCACTATAACAGAGAAAAAAATCAAGCAGGACAGCCCACCTTTTCCACAAAATCTCCTTCAAGGAGCGTCTTATGTTTTGCCGAATTTGTGAGTTTGGCTGTGACGGGGCAGGGCTTGTGGCCCCAAGGCGCCCTGGGACTGCAGATGCCATGGGAACAGAGGTGGCTGCTGGCTTTCTTATGGCTCCAACCAAAGCAGCAGAACTAGGCAACTTTTTGGAAGCAGCTGTCATAGGAACAGGCGTTGGTCCTGCCTGTTTGGCAGCAGAAGCACCACCCGACTGGGAGGCCAAGAGCCACGGTCTCTTGGGAATGGTACCCTTGAAGCCCGAGGGTGACTTTTTAATGGTTGGTTTGGCTGCTGCCAAGTTAGTGAAAGGAGGAGACTTCTTCGGGACAAGACTTCTAGGCGAAGGTTGTTTGCCCACCGCAGAGCCTAGAGGGGCTGTTTTCTTTGAGGTTGCCACAGCTGCCGCCGCCACTACCTTCTCCTCAGATCTCCTGTCTTCCTTCATGGCTGCAAAGAGAAGGTAGGCTTAGTGAGGGAGGGTAGGGTGTGCCCCCTCTGGCTTGCCCTTAAACTTTCACACACACATCAGGCACAATGGAATGAGATAAATCTGGAGGAAAAAAATTTTTAAATCTTAAAATTTCAGAAAAGGAGTCTAGAACTGCCAATAGCATTTATGACAGGGACTATGCTTTACTTCAGAAAGAAAAATGCTTTATTATACTCTTACCTCTTTTACTACAACCGACGAACCTTAATTGTCAAAGGCCTGATTTCATCAATAGCTAAGCTTTAAAACTGAAGGACCATTTCACATAATCAAGAAAAGGCAGATTTTGAATAGCACTTTCATTATTAATCCACATGCAATTTATTAACCAAAGTTTCCAAATCTTTTCAGGTAGGGTAGTTAAGTTCACTTCACATGCACACTGAACCCTTGCGGTGCCTTGGAGGCAGCAATGTGCTGTCTATCCGGGTGTGGGGTATCACATCTGAACTTCTAGATGAGTCAGGTGGAGACCACATCATAATAAAAGTACGGAAAGATGGAAATTTGGTTTGCATACCAAGTTACATGCTGAGAGTACAGCGATACTGTTACACAATATTGTTATACAGATGTTCCCATTCCCACCCCTCAAAGTCCTTTATGTGCCAGTAAATAACTGATCACATTATAACCCCTATACCACCAGAACCCAAAGATTAGCACCTTAGCCTCTTGGTCAGGGAACAGGGGTTTGGCGTTGGGGGATAACTTGTCTTGGCCACTGAAGAATGTGACAGGAAGCCAGGCAGGGGGACAAAGGAGTGAAATCCTTGCAGCAGGGGGGCCCAGGCCTGTGGCTATCTCCACTTGTGTGGAGATATGCAGGCACCGGGAGGAACCTGGGTAGGGGAGTCAGGCACAAGACACCAAATAAGACACCTCCCTGGGCAACTGACTTCCCGGCCATCCATGAGGCAGCCAGACCCCAGAACACCCCATACACATATGAAGGACCATAACAACAGTTCCTTCAGTGATCCCTCCAGTTTTGCCCAGGGGTTAAAGATAAATTGGTGCCCCTTTACCACTATTCCTGTTAGTTGCTTCTAACAAATGAGAGTGGTATGAAGGCTAGGGACAAGCCAAGACAGCCCTGGCCACACTGGCAGAAGGCTGCCAGCCCTTCCTATAGCCACACAAAGTGTCTAAGAGCCTGGGGGCTGCAAGTTCTACTTTGCAGGATAAATAAAATCCCTAAGTTTTTACAAAATTTACAGCAGCACTTGGTGGACCCAAAGCTCTGGCACTATCAGTGTTATCAGACATTGACTCCAACTTTATAAAGTTTCCATGTATTCTCTGACAATTATTTTAGTAATTCCCACCTCATGCCCCCTGCTTACTCCTTGCCAAAGGTGGTTTGTTCACAGCTCCTCTGAGCTGGCATTTCTAGGCCCCACAGCCACGCTCACCAAAAGCTACATCCCCCAAAGCATTATCCCTCTGGGACTTGGCCTTGTAAATAGAGTTGCCATAAAGCAACAGCAGTGCCTGAAGAAAGAGGAAACAGGAGCCAGGGACACGACTCCACCTCACTATCCAGGAAACTCTCCATCTCCAGTTCTACATTTCTCTTCATCAGATCAAGCCCACACACCTAGAGTCATGGTATCTTAGCATTTTTAGATTTATTTTTGACAACTCAGATTCAGCTAACAAGGTCTACAAGGGGTTAGGTTGAAAAAAATCAGCAGAAGCCACTTTCCTTAGTGCAGGAAGTGGGGGGAAGGGGCAGGAGATAAACTTTGAAAGTACAGCAAGGAAAAAGTGCTAGAGGACAATGTAAAAGGACTGTTGATATTGGGCTGGAAACCAGTCTGGTAGTCACTCAAAGAACGAACCTGTCATGACAAAAACAAACCTAAAACCAGTTCAGTCCCTACAGCTAAAAACTTCACCAAGAGTATTTTATATTTTAGTATTACATGCTTGAATAATTCTAAAAAGCTGGTCTAAGGTGTTTCCAGAAACCTCAATAAAACTCCTTGAATGTAACACACAGGACACTTGTGACTTGCCCTGAAATAGATCTTTATGACAACACTTACCTTGCTTCAGGTTACAAGTATGCGTTAACTCCCAGAATCATGACTCCATTTCTCCAAATCAAAAGCTTTAGAACAAGATGCCCATGTTTAGGATCAACACTTTTACTGGTGTAATTTCCCCCTCTTTGAGGGGAAACCCTCTTCAAGAGTTTTTTAGGACATTCCTAATACATGTGGATTACTATCGCCCATTACCAAAGAGAGTAATAATGCATGTCATCTACTTAAAAGGCAGTGGATGGCTTTCCTGTAACTACTAAAGTTGCAATTTTTGAGATTTACTGTTTCTGCCTTTTAAAAGTCAACCTTTGTTATCTCTAACCTGTATTTAAAAGCGTATAAATCACTTTGGTAAGCAGAGGCAGCAGGTTGAACTGGGACCAGCCTGACTAAATGGAAAAATTTAGCCAGGAGGGCATGGTTGGGCATCCCTATAGTCCCAATCCTTGGAAGGCAGATGTGGGATTGCTCGAGCCCAAGATTTCAAGCTTTCATTTGAGTTCTGACACCACTGTACTCCAGCCTGGCCAACAGGGCAAGGACCTGTCTCCAAAAAAAATACTAAGTCCCCTTCCCTCAGAGTACATGAGCAGGTATAATTAGGTAAGTAAATCACTGGTAAAGTGTCCTAAAACTGGTAGAATCCCAACAGAGTTGCCTCCCGTCCACCTGTTGTCTGGTCACACAAATCAGGCCCCTTCAATTCTGAAGGGCAATGTTCAGAGCTGCTTAAGTTCTTTCTAGCAGGTGCTCTGGGGGCTGCTGGTCTCGAACTTCGGTTGTTTGCTGAAATGGCAGTGACTATGAGCAGCTCATTTGCTGGAGTAGTGCTATATCCGAAATCTGCATATTCTTCACCCAAATCCTCTTTTAACTGTATTATGTTGTGTGTAAGTTTACAGAAAGGTAAGGGATAACTCTTAGTAACCGCTCAGGAAAAAATCCTATTGTAGAGAACCAGCATTCAGACTACGCACTGCCCTACACGGTGCTTTCTGGCTGCCCCAAGCCAGAGTGGTCTCATTAGAACAGAGCTGCCTGTCCAAGGCAGGGTCTCCTCACTTGAGGGGAGGTACAGAGCTACCTGCACCTGGGTAGCTACAGGAGCAGCTGCCCAGTAAAACAGGCCACTGCCCCAAATCGTTGCTGCTGTCTGGGGTCTGGTCGTGCACAGGGTCAGCAGCGCTAATTGGCTTATGTCCCCGAAGCAGACACTAGGCGTCTTGTCATGCAGGAAAGCTGGCTGTGGTGCGACTTGATGGCCACTGGGTGGCACTAGCGGGTCTCAAGGGAGCAGCAGGAAACCGAGGACTGAGGGCGCTAGCTAATGACTTTTTGGGAAGACGGCCAGTACAACTGCCCAGGTGAAATTGCAGCTAGAAAGGGATTAAAACATGGGCAAGAGACCGCGTCTGCCTAGCCCCACCCCACAGGTGCTCCGTCTGGTGACCAATTGCCCTTGCCGGACAGCTCCTCACGGCACCACGCTGGCCAAGAATCACTGTCCTGTTTCTTTGGCCCTGTTGACCTGCCCATCGAACTGGGTGCCCTGAACCGTCAGCTGCAGCTAGCGCTCAGGGCCCTGTGGGGACATGGCGGGGGAACTGGAAGCAAGCTCTGCCCTAGGGCATCAGCTCTACTTTTCCGTAAGTTCACAGTTTAGCTATTTCTTCACTGACATCTTGCCCAGTGTGAAGCAGTAAGGTGACCGTGGTAAGGGAACTACTCTCCTGCAACATGCTTTAGTATTTACAAATGACTTACCACTTAACAAGTCAGTAAGCTACTGATTTGGTTTCATATTGAATAAAATATGGGTAATCCCCCCAAAACAAGACTACATTATCAGTGTTCCTCTGAGTGGTGATCATTACAACTAGAGCATATCTGTGGAGATCCACAGCTAAAATGTCATGTTTTGGGACAAAGCTTTCCCTAGGTTAACTTTTTATGCCCAGTATTTGAGTTAATCCACCTTAATGAAGTGGTGTATAACTCTCAAAAAGCTTATCAAAATAAAACCTGATTCACGTTGGGTTGGTAATACACATTTATCTTCAAAGTGCATGGCCAGAATGACATGTGACAAGGGCCACGCTGGGGGCCATGTGCTCAGCTGTGCAGTGGTGCGTGCCTGGTGCCTGAACCCAGAACTGGTTCCCAAGACTTGTTCGGAAGGAAGCTGAGCTGCAGCTTTTTGAAGCTTTCCCAAACCAGTAACAGGCACTTTGAGTCCGTTATTAAGGTTAAATCTTAACCAACACCATCTGTGCCTACACTGCTTCCTACTTAAACCAGCACAGCAGGGGGGTTAGAACAGCCCATACCCTCCCACAGGCCCCCCACCCTGTGGGACCCCACCGTGCAGAGTGCAGCGCAGTGCGCGGCAGTTACCTCGTGTTCTTCTTGTCCAAGTCCTCCATGCTCTCGGCAATGAAAGTTGCCCCAACCTCCATTTGTGTAAATGAGCAAAAGTTCTCATCAATCTTCTAAGTTTACTTCTCTAATTTTTAGAAGCTAAGACTATCACTATGTGCATGTTGATGTGTAACAAAGAAAAAAAAACAAAAATATTAAGTATTTTACAACTTCGTGCAAATATACCTGAAACTTGTGTACCATATTGGAAGACTCAGCTGGTATCTTCAGAGGTGACCTTTGCGCTCTATGACAGGATAATGCCATCAAAGGGACTTTCCTGGAGCATTAATCTTTAAAGAGGATAAACTCACAGCTACAAAGGGTTATATGGTCACTTCAGAGATGGTGAATTCAGCAGGACCAATCCTGCTGGAAACTCCTATCCCTCTCACACCACCCCGCCAAGGTGGCCAACGCCCAAGAACGAGGGGGCAGTTGAGGAACAGACAGCAGGATGCCACAGGACAGTGCCGAGGAAACTCCAACTGCAGGTTCAAGTTTATAGAGGTGCAAAACTTTTCCACAGTTTAATTTTCTGAACAGTAGGCTCCTTTAAAAGTTTATAAGAACACTTTAAAATACCAAAGAACGTCATTATTGACAACCAAGAAAATTCCAGGTACACGAGTAGTAACATTAAAAAACAGCTTTCAAGCTAAATCTTTTCTCAGTACAAATTTTCGTCTTTTCTCTAATTGGGAGGAGACCGGTTTAGATGGTACAAAGTCTGGTTACTCCCGTCCTCATTTTATTGCCACTGACAGCTCTGGGCAGGTGAGATGACTCACAGAACTGTTGAAACACACTCCTCCCCCCACAAACCCTCTTTAGGTTCTAGAACCCTCCTGTATTTATTACAGGAAAACTGCTCCTTTTTAGGATTTCAGTGAAAGTGCTTCTGGAGCCCATGCCACGAGTTATCCTTGTGAACATCTGTGTTCTCCTCCATCCATTTCGCCACCTCTATGGCAGGCACACATGAGCGGGGCGGGCTTCTACCTGGGTGAGGCACTTTACAGGTCCTCTGGATCGGGGCTTACAGGTGGTACGGTTTTTCCACTTTAATTCCCGCAGCTAGATGAAATGACTGTAGAGATCTGTTTTTCTGGTCAAAATCGGTTCAGATCCCCAGTATTTTAAGTCACTTAGTGAGCCATTTAGGGAGTCCAAAATACTAGGAATTATGCCTATAAATATAAATACCAGAATTCCATTTCAACATTCTAATAAACCAGGAACATTTTAGAAGAAATTGTATAGCCCACTTGATACCTTGACAATAATGGGAGGTTAACAGTGGAAATAAAGAGAAAAAAGTATGGAAAAATAAGAATATAAAAACACCAAAGGAACACACGATCTTAGGGAGAAATAAATGCCAACTGTTTCCATAAGCTCAAGAAATTGTACAGAAATCCTAAAAAACTTCTAAAACAAATCAGAGGAGTGTGAGGATGTGCAGGGTCTACCAATATCTATCAGTGGCAGCCCCCACCTTAATGCAGCAGCAGGTGTCCCTGCACAGCAAGGTCCTGCCTGCCGAACAGGAGCCCGTGGGAAGGACTGGCAGCTGTGCAGCTACCACGCAGTCTTCTCGCAAGGCACGGGGAGTGGGGTGTATGCCAACTCACACAGTATACCCACCAGGAAAAGCCTGCTCTGCAGGCAGCCAGGAGGCAGGGCAAGGGTCCTTGGGGTTCATAGTTCTGATGGGCTGTGTGCATGGTGTTCCCCGCACCGCGCCCACTGGGGCTGCGGACGGAGGTGCAGAGATGTTGGGGAGAGGAAAGGGATGCTGCACTCAGCGATGCCTTGCCCTTCTCCCAACTCCCCTGTAGAAAGATGACATTGCTGGGTTAACAGAAAATTGACCAGAAGTTACTAGCTCAAAAATGTGTCCCCTATTCATGCCATGTATAAAGTCTGAATAACCACGGATTTTAATCTTGAGATGTAGATGTGCTGGGAAGCTCAACCAGTCATTAATTTGTCCCAGATTCCTGTCCCAGAAGCACATCAGCTTTCATAAGGGACTGATAGGTCACAAAGGGAGAAGGCAGAAAGGTCAAACCAAAACCCCCAAGATGCAATCAGCTTCCTCAGCCTCTAGGTTCCTCCCAGCCCCTCACATCTCTCTCAGCCCAGAGAGTTAAGAGGCAGCAGTTAATTCAGGGATCAGAGTCCACCGTTTTTCCACATCTTCCCCAATGTACGAGGGCTCCTAAAACTCCCACAAATGTGGAGTCTCAGGGGCAACTTCCCATCTCTTGTTGCTACATATAGAAATGAATCAACCTGAAATGATCACCCAGTTACATGCACTGAGGTCATATCCCTCCCTCACCTTTCTTTCCCATGAGTGAGGCCATAATGACTGAAGGCACTCTGCATGGTACCACAGAGCACTCCCTGCCCACAAACAGGGGGACTGACTTTAAGTCCAGCAGAACCTCCATAGTGACCCCTGCCCTACACTGATCACTTCAAGTTGACCTAATTTTCATTGATTGAACACATACCACATGTACGATCAGTACTGAAGGCCTAGCTCCTTATGCTGATCTCTTGGGTGGTCAATTTACAGAGTTCTACCATATATAGCTCTGAAAAAGTGTTGTTTTGTAGAAGTTTCATAATTTGACGAACATTTGGAATATTATTTGTTAGCATAAAATTCTCGGCTCAAATAGCCAGAAATGTGGTGAGATCCATCATAACAGGTCAACTGGTTAATTCAGTTTACTTGTGACTCCACTTCTTAGGTCTTGGGCTGTCTGCATTATCAAAACAAAGTTACATATGTTTTCAGCCACAACCGGCTCTACCACCCCCTGCAGGAGCGCCCTCCCCAGTCACTGGGGAGTGACTAAGGCTCACTGAAGGCAAGAACACATAGCTCCCTGCTACAACCTTGGCAGTCAGGGCCTTTTAACCTTTTGGTGGTTTTTACAAAAATGTACTATAAACAGCATAAATAAAAATAGAACTTTTGAAAGCTTAAAAGAGTATAAGATGTGTCCAAAGGATCTAGTTTAATCTCCAAACTTATCTTTGGAGTGTCGGGCTGAAAAACAGGTAACAAGAGGCAGATTCAAAGTGCATGACTAATCTAGGGTTTCAAAGATCTGAAATAGCTTCATTTTGTTAATTTGAAATTTGGTGCAGGGTATGATCTTTAACAGTCTAAACATTTAATAGGAGCGTCAGATACCAAGCCTTTAGTGAGGACACTGCTCAAAGTGGCAGCACACTGCTCACTGTGGGATAGCAGGTCTACTAGGCAGCAGTTAACCGGCTTTTACAAGCCGAATGTGTGTGTGTGTGTGTGTGCAGCTTATGGACTGGGCATGAAAAACCCTAGTCAGAAGTGAATCCAACTCCTGAACATCATATCTAAATTGAAAATCAGATGCAGTATTAATTTGCAGATGATCCCCACAGCATTGAAAAAGAAGTGATGACTTTATAGCGTTGAAAACTGATCATGTGGAAAAAACTCCCAAGTTTATACAGAGCAATAAATATAACTGATGTTTAGACAGTGATGAATTCTGAATGCTGGGCAGTGTCTCTATTCAATCAGACTTTGATGAAGAAGACACGCATACTTACCAGAGCCTGATAATAAAAACAGAGATTAAAAAACTCAATTGTCAAAGTGGGAACACTTGCCAATAAGGTCTGTATAGCTCTTGAAAACAGTGACAGAAGTTCCCACAGATTAGGGACAGACACATGGGTCAGGAGGCATCTTGGACATGGGCTTTGCTTCCAGCTCTGACGGTGCAGCCAACATTTACGACCAGCATTAAAGCACAGCTGCAACTCCCAGTTCTGGACGGGCCCAGGGGATGGGATCCAGAAAGAGTGGGAGGGGTGCAGGAGGCCAGCCCCTAGGTGATACATACATTTACACAACAGTGATGGCGAGGGAGCAGCAGTCTTTTCTGGCTTCACTGCATTGTAATTGTGATCACTCGCCCAGGATGGCGTGCTGCTTTCACAGGCCACTTCCTTCCCAAGGGCTTCATTTCTAGACGGGGCCATGAGCACCTTCTTCACTGTGTTTTCTTTTTTTTCTGGAGCTGGTCTCTTGTGCATAGCAGAGATTTTAAGGCCTGCCTGGATAATCAGTAAAATCTCAATCATTAAAAGGTTAAAATGTACCTTTGCTTCATTTCTCTGAGCAATGAAGACCGCAGTCCCGTCTCCTTTTCAGGTCACTTTACCACCTTGCACCCATTCTGAGGTCAACCACTCCATCTGCCTGGCAGCACTCTGGCCTCAGGTGTTCAACCCAGGGGCCCTCAGCACACCCTCACAATAGCTGGGATTTGAGTGGTGGAAGGTTCCTGACATGGAAACATCCGTAATTTGGCTGATGTCTAAGGCTGCCAAGATGACAGATCAAGGAGCCCCTTGAGTGAGGCTGTGAGACCAAGTAGGCACAGGCATGGGGGAAAGATCCATGTGTGAGGTTGTGTCCACCCCAGTGCGGTTCAGTGCTGTGCAAAGGCACTAAGTAAGGACAGTCACTCCATACTCTCAACAGGAAACCTGGTGACTCAGGGTGGCCACAGGGGCTAGGGCAATCTCAGCACTGACATTCTCTTCATGTTGCAACTGCTTCTTTGGCAGTTTTAGGATTCAGGATTACCAGCCCTAAAAATTAAGTCATCTAAAAGCTAAATAAGCATTTGAAAATCAAACCATCCCCCTCAAACAGTGCTAACTTATGCATTGTCACAAATGTGACAGAAGCCATGACATGGCCTTAATAACCACCTGAGCCAAGGAAGGGCCTAAGACAAGTGTGTGATCTCTAAATGTCCCCAGGCTCTTCTGAAATCACAAGGAGTATAGAAACCAGATGGTCTTGAGAGCAAGGTCTTATATGGAGCACATGCTATGCCCAGAACACATCCCTTCAACTACCCTGGGAATCACTTTCCACTTATGGGACTGCTGTGTCCTGAATCTTATGCCCTCCATGCAGTGGCCAGCTGCCTTCATATGCTTTGTTAAGTTGTATCAATTAATCCCTCAATGGGTAGAGAAAGAAAATTGGTAGAAGGCCGGAAAAGGAAAATGCAGAAACAATACAATTTGCACTAGGTTGGAACAGGTGGTCTGCACTCTGCAAACAGAGAAAAACGGGGACATGGTCAACTTACCTGAACACTACATTTTGGAAGAATGAACTTTTCTGCCTTGATCTTGATCTTTTCTTTAGGCTTTGGCTTTTGCTCTTTACCTGAACTTAGGAATTTCATAGTTGCTGCAGCATGTTTAAGGATGCAGTCATTACTGCAGTACACCGAGTCAGGCTGTGCCACACTGGAGCACCCAGGGCCGATGCACTTGGAGGCACCAGGGGCCTCTACAACCTGCAGGATAAAATAGGCAACTTCAAACAATGTATGGCCAGAACCTGGCAGTTAAGTCAAATTCAGTTAAGGAGAATTTACTTTGTTCATTCGAGCTCCATCAATCCGTGCTCTGTATGGATCTGTGCACTTTCACAAGAATGCTCAAGTGACTGACCCCAAGGACTCCCAGCCCTGTGCTCTGAGACCATGGCGGGATTTCACACACACAATTAGATTCCCCAATAGGACAAAGGTACAGGAATTTTGCAGATATAAGGCCCCCAATGGTATAATTCTGAGTCAAGAGGGTCTGACATGATTAGGTGGAAACCCTAGAAAGAGGGACTGGGACTTTCCTGAAGAGAAGACTCCATTGCTGGGTGGCGCCTGTGGCTCAAAGGAGTAGGGTGCCAGCCCTATATGCCAGAGGTGGAGGGTTCAAACCCAGCCCCGGCCAAAAACTGTAAAAAAAAAAAAAAAAAAAGACTCCAATGATGTTTTTGAGAGGACCATGCATGAGCAGAATGTGAGGGTACAACTGCCAAATAAAATACAGGACTATTCAGTTAAATTTCAGTTTCAAATAAGCAACAGGCCAGTTTTTAGTATGAGCTATATAGAGCTTATATACTGAGCCACACGAAGGCTTCTGGAAGGGACCTGTCCTCCAGCTGAGTCTCTGGTGAGACCACAACTCTGACTGTGCTACCTTGAGTCATGCAAAGGGCTCAGCTAAGCAATGCCCAAAATTCTTTTGGAAACTAAGATCACAAACAGCGCAGTTTCAAGCTAAGTTTGTGGTCATGTGTTTGTAGCAGCAGGAAATACCACCACATGAGCAGGACACTGGTGGCTTCTGTTTACAATCACTCAAGTATGTTTCGATGGTCACAACTAAAAACAAACATGTACCTCAAATGTACTTGAGCAAAACCTTTTGTCTCAAATTAAGTATTTAATAATATTGTTTTTCCTTCATAGAATCTAAATTTTAGTTATAATAAAATTTAGGCTTATGTCAAATACTTGGACAATAAAGACATAAAACTGATGATTTTCCCCATTAATTTACATATTCCTTAATTCTTAATAACTGAACTTCATCTTGACAGTTAATACAGCATTTCTACTTGGTCCCTCTTAATGTCTTCAGAGCACATTCATTTAAATGGTCCAGTCGTTGCCTTGCAGCTGACACAGTACAAGAATGTTAATGCAGAGATGTTTCTAGACACAGCGATCTAAAAGCTTCCTGTGCACCCAACAGCCTTGAGGGCACAGATGACAGGGTATGGGCGGCCCAGGATCCAGGAAAGCCCAGTGTGTAGACGCTGAGCATGGCTCCTGGTGGGAAGTGGGATGGAAACAGAAAGCCTGAGACAGCTCCCCTAACAGAGTTGCTATGTGGGAAATGTGACAAAGGAGCACATGACCAGGTGGGAAGGAGGCACCCAGAAGCACAGCAGCTCAGAATGCACTGAACTCATGCACTCAGGGGCCACTGGTATACAGAGGTGTGGTTAACACCACATCAAAACCAACCTGTCCAAGTACAAAAAACATGGGCGGCGCCTGTGGCTCAGTGAGTAGGGCACTGGCCCCATATACTGAGTGTGGCAGGTTCAAACCCGGCCCCGGCTGAACTGCATCAAAAATTAGCCGGGTGCTGTGGCAGGCACCTGTAGTCCCAGCTACTTGGGAGGCTGAGGCAAGAGAATCGCCTAAGCCCAAAAGCTGGTGTTTGCTGTGTGCTTTTACTCCACTGCACTCTACCAACGGTTATAGATTTTTACTCTTGTCTATACAAAAAAAAAAAAAAAAAAAAAAGGTGCAAAAAACATGTAAGTACACTAAGAATATTTACAGAAAGACTAATTTAAAAAAAGTTAAGTCAGTAACAGTCCAGGAAGCAGGCAGAAGAGTGTGAGCAGGGTACAGCCCCAGTGGACACACAGTGCCAGCCCCAGAAGATCTCCCTACCCACGAGTCAGACACATGTAAGGGTGGCCCTCAACATCTGCCCTGGCCACAAATACTTACAGGCTGGAAGATCTTGAGCTTCTTTTTACCACTTGGATTTGCAGCTTTCTCAATTCTACCCTTTATCCCTTGGTCTTCACTGGATTTTTGTTCCACTGTACCTATACTTGTAATATCTGTGCCATCAGTATCTCCAGGTCTAAATTTAGTCTCTTGTTGGTCTGTGGTTTCTGAATTAGGCTCATCTTGCACTTGAAGGATGGTACAGTTTGGACAGATATAATCTTCCCCATTCCTTTCCAAAAGCCTCCCTCGGGCCTCAGAAATGCCCACACAATCACCATGAAACCATTCCTCACACCGGTCACAGCAAATCATAAACCTGAAATTACAAAGTAATGGTGTCAGGAATGAGAAGTGAGAGCTAAAGATTATGTCAATATCTTAAGTCAAACTGATTTTAACATTCTGTTATGGGAAAATGCAAATATATAGAAAAATTAAACAAGAATAAAGAACACCCAAGACCTCTCTCAACTTTATTAATGTTCAACCAAATTTGATTTGTGTCATTCTTCTTTTGACTAGAGACTTGTACAAATGGACTGACTACAGGCTTTCAAGGCATTTCACCCTGGATGCTTCAGCATATGTCTACAGAAAATCACGGCCACACCTTTACCCCACCACCCGGCCAACAGATGGCTCCCTCCCGCTACCCAAATGCCCACAGGGTCCAGCCATGCATGGTCAGCTCACAGCCCTCTGATGAGCCTCCCAAGAACAGTGGGGCTCTGACAGTCTCAGTGCTGTCTGCACAGGAGACATTGGCTGCATGTGGCTTTCCGTGTCACCTCATGCTGCCACTCTGACTGCAAACAGCCACATGTGGCCAGTGGCTACCATAGTGGAGAGCCACTGGAGGCCCTGGGCAGTCCTTATCCAGTGCTTGCGTTTCCTTATTGATGACTTCTTCATCTTCTTTAGTTTACTCACTCACCTAACCCGGGGTAAACTGTCTATTTTCACCCTTGGATGTCTCTGAAAGCTCAGGTACCTGTAGGACCTACCTGTTGTTATGAGGCTGGCGGCAGATGCAATACAGGGCGTTGGGGTCGTACACCTCACACTCAGGCTTAGGTTTGCTCGAATCCCCGGGTTCTTCATCTTCAACCCCCTGAGCCACTTTCCCCTCTGCCTCACCCTCTCCATCATCATTCCCTGCCTGGGACGCAGCCCCCTGCGCATCCTCGGTCTCCTGCTTACTGGGCACTACGCTCTCCACAGCACCGCCCGCCTCTACGTCCACTGTTTCTGTAGGGTCCTCCTCCCGTCGCTTCTTCCGCAGGCGGTTCTGGATGCCTTTTGGGGGTCGCTCGGCAGGCTCTTGTTCTCGCTTTCTTCGAAGGCGATTCTGAAGCTCTTTCAAGGTCAGGCCATCACTGTCACTGTCGGATGTGGCATCTTCATCATCACCCCCTTTGGCCTTTTCAGAAGAGGCTGGTCGTTCCTTCACACGTGCAGAGCCAGACTTAGGACCACTTCTAATGTCCGAAGTGCTTTCAACGCTCCCTTCCGAGGCAGTTTCTGCATCTGTGACTGGACAAGATGTTGGCTCGCTGGAATCCTCGAGGGGGACGGGTGCACTCCTCCGCCCACGGCGCCGCACGGTGGTAAGGAACTCCTCCACCCGCTCTGTGCGCTTGGGCTGCCTGCCACTGCGCCGTAGGGAGAGGCTGTGCTGCTGCTGCTGGTCCCCAGGCTCAGCCTCTGTGTCGCCCACACCCTCTCGCTTTGCAATAGTGGTTCTTCGAAAACCCCATGTTTTCCTGAACTCTTTACTAGTGGGTTTGATAGCCTTGGGTGTCTCCTCGTTGCTCAGGTCACATTTGTCATCCATACCTAATGACGAAATGCAGTCATATCATGGCCAACAAACCACCAAGTCAAGAAGCAAAGAAGGGAAGCAGCACCTACCCAGACAAAAGGTATGAACAGCAACAAACAACAGTTTTCTCCCCACAAAAGCTGGGCTCTACGTGGCCTTTCGACCTGTTTCCTAAAGTGTGATGAGAGACTATTTGAGGGGGCTCCTGAAGACCCTTTTAACAGTTAACTACTACTGTTTAGACGGAAAACCATACTCAGGGAGCCAAGTGCATAAGTAGCCATTAACTGCTCAGCATAAGGCTTTACAAGACAGGTAATATAGAAAAAAAAAAAAAAAACAAAACAGGAATCAAATTAGTAGCACAAGCAATTTAAGGCCAACAGCAGACCTCAGGGCTGACATGCTTGGTGTGGCAGCATGAACACTATGCATACTACCTGGCACACCCTTGTGTTGTTGAGCTACCTGGCCCTGGAACACATTGTGTCCACTTGAGCCTGGGCTGCCAGAGGATCCAAGTCCGTCATGGATTTTGGAGCCCTAGGCTGTGATGACCCTTTTGGGAAGACCATGCAGGGTCACGGCCAGGGCCAGGCCCAGGCCTAGGAGGGATGCTGTCTCAGACCCTCCATGCAAGCATCCACTGTGGCTGGCTGAGTGCTGAGCAACCATCCTGGGCACCAAGTGAGAGGACTGCCCAGATTCTTGATCCAAAAGGTTGTGAGATATAAAATGGGTTTGTTTTTTTTTTAAAAAGTCATTGAGTTTTGGAGATACTGTTAGCAACAGATAACTGGATACTCAGAAAATACTGACCTACGTGACAATTTTAAGGCGTATTTCTTTACTCTTTTTCACTTTCTAACAGATTAATAAAGCATCATGTCTGTGAAACCTTTATTCTTGTCAACAAGGACAAAAACCTGAAAAAGATAGTACATACCTTGAGATTTCTCTTCCAAGCCTTCCAGGCTTTAATCACATTTAAATGCTAATAATGACTCTGACTTTATGCCATGTTCCATCCTAGGAGAAGAACTGGTATAAAAGGAAAACCTTAAAAATATAGAATACACAAATTTAAAATCACTTGCAACCTTTTGGGGTTTTTATGCTTCCCTCTAAATGCTGTTGTCATTTCCCCCTTTCCTGTTCAATAACACAGGTAACCTCCCTGCCCTGTGAACTTCACCACACACTCCCAGGTCAACTTAGAAGCTGCTGAGGCCAAAACTACATTACTTCTATGGTCATATGAGCTGACTCCACCACCAAAGGACACAGAGAAACCAAGTCAGAGTGCCAACAGTGACCCTAACTCAGAATGAGAACTCTTGAGCCTCCAGGAGCACTCAGAGGCAGCCTGCGAGCCAGGCACTGGAGACAGCAGTGAGCAGAGAGGAGACTCTGCTGCCAGCCAGGTGACTAGGCAAGTCACAACAACTGTTCTCACACTCCTTACAGTACATGTGTGGCAAGGTAGTCAACCACACCAATCATAACTATTCATTCACACTACAAATTTTATTCTTAGGAAAATAGTTTTTCTGCTTGGGCAAAACAACAAACTTGCAGTGTATTTAATATAGATCTTAAATAAGCGTAAGATTTTCATACAATATTTTGAATTTTTATCAAAGCTGCAGTTTCAGGGGCTTGCACCAGCCTCTGCCTAGAAGGGTTGCTGTCCCTCTAGCTCTGAGAACCAGAAAAGCTCATGCGAGGCTGAAAAAGGAATACAGTACCTGCTGCCTTGGTGATGGTTTTCTGCAGGAAGAGTTCTGCTTTATACAATTGAGTTTTTATCTAAAAATCTTAGGCTAAAGTTTAGAATATAAACTAGTTTCAGGAAACCCCAACATCTGCAGACATCCACGTCTCCATAAAATAGTGCAATGCATACAACCTATGCACATCCTCCCATACACTTTAAATCTTTTTTTTTTTTGGAGACAGAGTCTCACTATGTCGCCCTCCGTAGAATGCCGTGGCGTCACAGCTCATAGCAGCCTCAAACTCTGGGCTCAAGCGATTTTCGTCTCAGCCTCCCAAGTAGCTAGGACTACCGGACCTGCCACACAAATTTGCTCAGGCTGGTTTTGAACCTGTGAGCTCAGGCAATCCACCCACCTTGGCTCCCCAGAGTACTAGGATTACAGGCGTGAGTAACCAATGCAGGCAAATTTTTTTTTTTTTTTGCAGTTTTTGGCTGGGCCTGGGTTTGAACCCAACACCTCTAGTACTTCTACTTGAACCCCAGGTGCCCTGCCCCAGGCAAATTTTTTTTAAGTTTTAAACTTATAGCATATAATAAAATGTAAACACTTTGAAAACAGTTGTTAAACTATTTGTTTTTAAATTTATAATTTTTACTGTTACGTTATTTTTTGGTTTCCCCCAATAGTTTCAATCTGGTGTTACCAATGATTTAGAATCCACAGACATGGAACCCACTGATAGGAAGGGCTGCTTATATTTCAAATAAATATGAACACTGTATCATATCAGTTTCTTTACAAGTTTCTATTTACAAACTCATTAAGTTAAAATGTTATTGCTATTGAGTAACAATATCGATACTTTACCTGCCCCAGTATAGAAAGCCTGGACACTTTCCCCGGAAATCCTAAAAGGAACAAAAAAACCTGGCCAAGAGATCTGCTGGTCCCAGTAGACTGCCAGGCCTCACCACAGTGCTGTTGTAGGTCACTGTCAACTAGTTACAGGATTTGAATCGTCAACAACTCAGCTTATCCACAGATTGCTTCCATGGAGTAAGCTCCTAAAAGAAAATGAGAAAATATTTTATAGATTTTTAAATAATTATAATTAAAACCACACATCAATAATAATTTTAAAAAGGGCACCAGCACACCATTTGTCTGCAGATAACTTTACACAGCATGGCAGATACTGTCACTACTCCCTGAGAGGAAGGAGTGAGGACAGACCCACTTGAGGGCAGCAGAGGCACAGCCAGGAGAGACTCAAAGACCAGGGAAGCATCAGCTTCTTTCCAATTTTGAGCCTACTTGTCAGATGGACCCAGCCCAATAAAACCCAACACATAGAAACATGAACAAAAAGTAAACAGATGAAAAAATTATATAAGGATTTAAAATTATTTATACTGTAGCTACACCATTTTAATTAAAACGCTACAATTCTTTTCTAGAAAACTGATATTTATCATTACTGTGAGTTCATGAGCACTATGACAGTTCATCTGCATATATTTAAATAACCCATGTATCCTCTTTTATTTTTCACATAGCCACAGCTGCATACTCAAAGGTTCACAATGCCTTCATTTCCAGCTAGGTCCTAGGTTTTTACTTTGAACATATCTGCCTCAGAGTCCCTCTGCTGAGCTGAGCCCCTTACCTCTTCCTCAGCCTCACTCCAACTGCCTTCCCTCCCAGGGTAGTCTCCCTAAGTGACCTCAGCACAAAGGGACAAACATTCCACCTGCCTCCTTTTAAAGAGACAGAGACCACTTACTTCAGCACTCCCCAATGGCATCACCATGGCCACAATCTCTTCAATGTGGTATACCTACTCTCAAACAACTGCTTGGAAGGTTTAGAAACTACAGTAGAACATCTATAAGTTGACCAACCAAGGGACTGTAAGAAACTGGTCAATAGACAGAGGTGGTCAACATAAGGACTAGGCCTCCTGTACTGATATATACATGTCTGGTTTATGAAAAGTGGGTCAACTTAAGGAGGTGGCCAACTATGGAGGATCTACTGTATTTCTCAAATTGTTATATTTCACAATAGTGAACATTTATAAAAGCAAAAAAATTAGATGTTCTCAAGAATAAAAACATTTTTAAAAAATCTGATTTATACGGACAGCGCCTGTGGCTCAAAGGAGTAGAGCGCCAGCCCCATATGCCGCAGGTGGCGGGTTCAAACTTAACCCCGGCCAAAAACTAAGAAAAAATTTGTTTTGTAGTAATCCAGCCCAGGTAAGGTGGCTCATGTCTTTAATCCTAGAATTTTGGAAGACCAACAAGGGAGGATTCATTTGAGGCCAGAGGCTGGAGACCAGCCTGAGCAACACAGAGACTCCATCTCTACTAAAAAAAAAAAAATTTTTTTAGCAAAGTGTGGTGGTGTGCTATTTGGGAAGCTGAGGAAGGAGGATCACTTGACCCCAGGGGTTGAAGAATTCAGTGAGCTATGACTGCACCACTGCACCACAGCCTGGGCCACAGAGTGAGACCCTGTCTCTGTAAAAATAAATAAAATAAAATACATTTACATTAATCCGAAAAATAAACACGTTTTTGGACTCAACTTGCATTCTGCAGAAACACATTCTGTTAAGCAGAAAGAGATAAAAGACATATTCAAAATAGATCAGATCATAAAATATATTCTCTTTTTGTTTTTTAAATTTGAGACAGAGCCTCACTATGTCGTCCTCGGTACAGTGCCCTGGCGTCACAGCTCACAGCAATCTCAAACTCTTGGACTTAAAGAGATTCTCTTGCCCCAGCCTCCCAAGTAGCTGGGACTCACCCACCACAACGCCGGGCTATTTTTTAGTTGTAGTTGTCACTGCTGCTTAGCAGGCCCGGACTGGATTTGAACCCACCACCTCCGGTGTATGTGGCTGGCGCCCTACCTGCTGAGCTACAGGCGCCAAGTTCATAAAATGTATTTTCAAAATTTCTTTTCATAACACAGAAAACCTAATATTTCAGTCAGCTTATGGAATAAAAATGCATGTCTATCAAGACGAAAGTGTGTTAAGTCTCTACCTAGCACAATTTGTGATTAGCACTTATTTGTACACACTATACAGTATAATACAGGGGGTATATGGTCATAAAGCTACAGTCTCATCATATTCATACCAATATTTTCCCCAAAAGAGAAATAAATGCAAGCATTCCTGAAACTGGGAAGTGAACAAACTGTAAGTTAACACTGAATTATGAATTTAAAATTAAGCACAATTTTTTTTTCAGATGAAAACTGCTCCATTACCTACTCAATAATTAAGTAGGGATAATGCTATGGTATCTTAGATTGAAGAAAAACAAATATACACCAACTATGCTCAGCAGCTTTGCTAACGAAGCCTGCAAGGCTGCTGCTCAAGAGCAGGACAGGTGGCAGCCCTTCATCATAGTTCATCATGCTCCACAGCAACTCTCCAACTGTCTCTGGTCTCAAGACACCTTTATGCCCCTACAACTTGAAGACTTCAAAAGCTATTTGGTTTATGTGGAATACATCTACTGGTATTTCTAAAATTTTAAATATGTATTAAAATAATAAGTAATCACACTTTTTAGAAAGGAGATCTATAACTCAGAATCCATTATACTTTTTAAATGAAAAAGTAATGTCTGGATACTGATGCTGCATTCAACCCAGTCCCACATACTGTTTTGCCCGAAATAACATGGAAGAAACCCTGCCAGACACAGACATCTCCTTTAGAAAATGGAGTATTTTAACAGTCCTTTCACATTATTGTGGATGTTCTTGGACATTACACCGTATCTTGACAAGTAGTATGTTTCATAAAAGTTAGTTGCAAATATTTGAAATCCCATCAATAAACTTTTCACGTTTTCAATTAAAACTCACTGGTCTGTGATGCCCTCTGAATGCATCTTTTACCTGCACATGCGCTGGAAGTCAGAAAACACCAGCCACTGAGTTTCTGGCAGAGATCCCAAATAGTGGCACACGTCATTAGGCCACATATACATTCAGTGATGACACCTCTGATCTTCTTAGAAGTCATCACTGGGAAGCCATCAAGCTTACCATGGTAGATACAAGTGTTCCAAAATTCTAACTTTCTCTCCACAGCTACAATCTTACCCTTAGCAACAGATAACTATTGGTTGCTTTCCTTGAGACTCACATTAATTCACTTTGGAGAAAATATCTGCCAAATATGGAGTCTAAAAACTCATCTGATCTGTCATTCTGTGAAAGATGGGACAACATCCAAGGAGAAGCTGGCTGGTCAGCTCACCCTATTCCACATGGCCCTACTTGGAGACAGCTACCCCAGGCAGGAGGCAGTTGAAGTGCCCTATGTGTACCTAACATTTCATCACAGAGAAAACATAACATTGAGATAATAAAACTGGTAATATTTACTGTTTCATAAGGGCCCCTTAAGGGGAACTGACACATTTTACATGTGCAGAGAGTGTGGTGAAGGGCTCTGACCTACCTTTGTTCCAGAGCACATGAGTCAAATTTGGGAGAAAAGGCTCAATGTTTGACTATTATTGTGTAAACAATTTTGACTCCTTTACCCCAGAAAAGATATCTGGTCTCCCGCATGGGTCCAAGGAAGGTACTTAAAAACATGCTGTTTCTATTAGTTTAGGAACACACCAGCTACGTGCAAGGCAATTAATACATGCCCTTGCTTTAGAGGAGACTTCAAACGTTTCCTTCCACAAATGTGTTCTACAATAACCTCTAAATTTTCCCTTCAGGTCCCCAACTCATCAAAATGTTACACTGCCAGCAGTGAATTTCTTTAAAATGAAACTTAAAAAAAAAAACCAGCCTGAGCAATATTAGAGGGGAGGGAAGAAGGGGGGATGTGGGATGAAGGGAGGCAGGAAGGGGTAGAAGGGGAGGGGGGAAAAGGAAGGGACGGGAAGGGGAGGAGGAAAGGGGAAAGGGGGAGGAAAAGAAATTAGCTGGGCGTGGCAGCACGCACCAGAGATGGGAGGATCCCTTGAGCCCTGGAATTTGAGGCTGCAGTGAGCTATGATGGCTGTGCTCACTGTACTCCAGCCTGTGTGACAAGAGGAAGATCCTGTCCCTTAAAATTAAAAAAGAAAAAAGACAGACAAGCATGTTACTTAAAAGAAATCCAACTATAAATTTAGAAACACCTGACTTTACAACCATTCTTAATTCTGAATGATCAACTTTTCATTATCCTAAAACCTGATTAAATAACTGAGGCATGCCTGTTTTAAGATTTTTAGTTTCATAAACTTAAAAGACTAATTTCTTAGTAATTAAAACTTCTAAGACATTTTAAAATGTTATGGACTCTATCAAAGTTCCAATTTTAAGAACACAGAACATCTCTCCCCTGGAAACAACTAACTTCGAATGAAAAAGGTAATGTGCAGACGCATATTTTGCACCTGTTAGCAAAATGTTGTATTTCTTCAAACCTCATTTTCCCCTGAAACATTCAAAAACTCAAAGTCAGAAATTATATCCAATGCTACAATAAAATCGCACTGCAAGTTAACCTAAGATCTATTCACATTTCTTTCTATTTTGTCTATTATGAGTCTTCTCTCTTAGCAGCCCTTTGTTATGTGGATGAGGAGAGACTAAGAAGATGCTGGCTGTAAGTTCTTTCAATTACCCAAAATTAAAGATAAAAACATTACTCAATAAAAGTCTTTCACAGGTAAGTTCTCATTAAGGGAATGAATAGTCACTACAAGACTATGCCTAGAAATCTCAGAAGATGTCCCTACCCCAGCAACTGTTTAGATGGCTGGGAACACTGCAAGCCCAAACAGCAAAAGGCTTTGGGCCCCAGGGAAAGAAAGAAACCCAATTTCCATTGGCTTCCAATACCCTACCTATACAGAATCTGATTCAACTGCATAAATTACATTTAAATCTTGTAGATGAAAAATTGAAAGTTTTGCTGCTTACCAAACACCACTATTGTTACTAAAATCATCCTGATGAAGCAAAGGTATTGACAGTAAGCTTCTCTCATGGAAAATAACAGAGAAAATCTCTTAAAGCTTTTAGTAATTTCTGCTTCACAGACATGTGGAGACAAAAAGCTAAACTTGTTACTGAAACATTCATGGAGAACTGATGCCTGGTAGGGCCAGGGCCAAGCCCCTGTCACAGGCTCGCCCACCCTTAAGTCCCCTCTATCTAATTTTTGATGCAAAACAGGCTTGTGACCACAGGGGGCAAATGAGGTGGGACATCCCAACTCTGCAAATGAATGCCAGGATCCAGAAACACACAAATTCATGTATCAAGGTTAAGGAGAAGGAAAAGAAGTGAAGCTTTCACTTTCTCCATTTAATGGTGGGGCACAAAGCCTCCTCAACTGCCATCTCTGATGGGCTCACCTCTTGTCTAATGTTGAATAAGAAAATATAATGCAAATCTTACATTCTAGAGTTACCTTAACACTTATCCAAGGTTACCACCTAGGCCTCAGCGATCACTGCAGCACAGAGGCTACTATGCTCACTGAGGAACCTACTTGTGCAGCCCATTTGGAACCTCCCCTTTTTGCAGCTGGATCAGATGCATAAGGACCATGAGTTGGCATGGGTGTGCAGAGGACACTCATGACAACTCTAGGACAGCACTACATGAAAAGGCTAGGTCACCTTCATCCCTGCTGGGTACTTCAGAGACTGCTATCCCTTGAATACATCTGTGTTGGTTACAGGTTTAAATTACTGTCCCTTCCAGCACGAGTTTGTCCCTGTACATTCCCCTCAATCCAAACCTCCAAATTCCATAGCCCCCAATACAGGTTACTCTCTGCTCTGTCCCATTTTCACTGCTGCAATAGAGTTATTGTTAAGGACCTAGTGACAGTCTGTCAGAGGCACTTTGAGGAATGCACTGAAACATCTTTATCAGTGACAAATCAGCCTGTCCCCACGCCTGTGGTTGACTAATAAACATAATTTAAAGACATAGCCCATCTTCCTAAAAGTAATCCATCTCCCTAGGTGTTTGGAGTCAATTTTAAAACCCGTTTCTCAACAGTGAGTGTTACCGAGGGCAGTGGTTCTCAAGGGTGGTCCAGAGGCCCTTTCAGGAGATTCCCAAGGTAAAAGCTGTCTGTGTAATACTAAGATATTATATTCATTGTCTACCACCACTCCCAGGAGTACAGTTTTCCAGAAGCTGAATGACAATGATATTACAGCTTGAATGCAGAAGCGGATGAGAAAATCCAACTGATGTCAGTTAAGACAGAAATCTGCAGAAATTTAAAACAATGCCACCACCCCCGCTTTTTTTTGCAGTTTTTGGCTGGGGCCAGGTTTCCAGTATATGGGGCTGGAGCCCTACTCCTTTGAGTCACAGGCGTTGCCCCAATGCCATCTTTCTTATTAAGTCGTTTTGGTCTCAGAAAATGGTTTCTACAAAATGTCATTTACATTAATATGTAATAGTTTACTACTTTTAAGGAAAGTATTTTAAAATGAATAAAAACTTGTCTCATTTTTAATGTCAAATCTGGTGAATACCAATTGGTACAAAGAAACAAAATACAAACAAACAAAAGCTCAGTGGTTTTCAGAAGTTTGAAGAGCCCATGAAGCAGCTCCTCTACCTCCTCTAAGAGCCAAAAGAAACTCCTTCCCTTCCCAGCCAGTCAGGACTCTAAGGACAGAAGCACTGCTTCAACATTTGATTTTTCCAGACAGCCACCACCACCACCCCTTCATTTAGTTTTATGTGATTACCAAGATGCGGATTGCCAAATATGAAACTGATTGCCATCTAAATTCAGGTGAAAAGAATGAGGTTATACTAGACAGAGAGAGACAGGGAAAAAGAAAAGGCCAGGTGTGGTGGTACACAACTAGAGTCCAGGAGTCCAAGGCTGCAATGAGCTATACTCTTGCCACTGCCCTCCAGTGTGGGCACTCAGGTGAGACCCTGCCTCATCAAAAAAGGAAATAAAAAAGGACTTCTGTCACAGCATTTGCTTCTGGAAGTGGAGCTAGCTACAACCTATGAAAAAATTATTAAGGTCTCAAGCCACAGAGCCCAGGGGGACTCTGGAAACTCAAAAGTCCAGAATTAACTTTGTATTTCAGATGAACACCCCCTTCTTTACCTGGGATCAGCAGAAATCAATGCCTAGTTTTTTTTTGGGGGGGGGAGGGTGGCCCCACCTTAAGACAAAGGAGTTCTGGCAAAAATAATAGGATGTCCTGCATCAATTTTTACAGATCCACACATAGCTGAATATTACAGTCAAGCCCGTACAAAAAGCAACTTGCAAGTGCTCTTATTATTACTGCATGCATGGAGGTAAAGAATGGATAGTTTGCTACTATATACATGTTGTTTTAAAGGGGAGGACATATCTTTAAAATATAATCCAACAATTCCAAACACTAGTGCTCACCTGGCCTGTGTGTCTTCAGGGAGCCCGGGGACATCTCACTGGGTCCCTCTCTCTTAGTCAGGTCCAGCACTACTCAAGGCTGCAGCTGGCAATACTCCCACCCAGCACAAGACCCTCCTCCTCCTCCTAGACAGTGGTTCTCAACCTTCCTAATGTGGTGGCCCTTTAATACAGTTCCTGTGGGTTGCGACCCACAGAACTGCTGTCCTAGACATTTACAACCAGGGCAAGTCCTTGGTTAAATAGATTGGGTGTGAGGGTGGAGGAGAAGGGGAAGGCAGGCACAGAGGTTTCAATCCCAGCCTTACATATGCTGGGCAAGTGTGTATCTCCCTGGACTGTACTTCCTTACCTGTAAAGTAGGGACAATACCGATCTCACAGTTTCCTAAAAGGTTTTCGGAAACTACACCATGTCAAGAGGCAAATCAGCCAGCACTGTGCTAGCAAATGAGCAGCAAACAGCTGATGTCATCTGTTAAAATGCAAGGCCTTCCTTGGCAAGAGTTTGGGAAAACAGGCCCTCTTAGATGAGTCTACTTTGACAAATATTTACCAAGAGCCCATATGAGTAGGCAGTAAGAAGAGAGAAGGTGACCCCTGTTCTCAGGGAGAGGGCAGGGAAAGCTTCATTATGACATGTAGGAGTAACTGGTTTAAGTGAACAAAAATTGATGAGGGTGTTTTTGTTTTACAACAGGTAACAAACGAACACAAGAGGCTGGTTTGTGAAAAAACAAAAACAAAAAACATCTATATAAAGAAATTCTTTAAGGCCAAAATTAAAGAAGAGGATCAATCCCTCTGTTCACCATGGTAAGAATTCTACAATACCTGGGTGAACACAGCAGGTAACACGCCAGCGAGGCAAGGGCCACATTCTCTAACACACCTACTTCACATGCACAATCAGTTCACCAATGCATATTAACTGTAATGGCATCCTTTCTTGTGCTTTCATTTTCTATTTTCATATACTGTTTAAATTTTCTATTGTGCATTCTTTTTATAACCAAACACAGCAAAAACTGATTTAATCTTTTTGAAAACATATTAAACACCACTTAAATGTCTCTATCAGAATTTGAAAAACAAAACCAGTCTGATAACCAAGGAGAGAAAAAAAATATCCCCTTTACAAATTACATGTAAGAATTATCACCTACTGATTAAGTTTCATAGTCATTACCTATTCAAACTTACTCTCAAAATTACTACTCAAAAAATAAAACTAGGCCTTGTGAGACCAATACACATGGTCTCACACTTGGAGGCAGAGAGCTCCATTTGTACTCTGTTCTTTGCCCTCCTCTTTCCTGTTTAACACATTTCTAGTGTTAATCATATAACCTTTGTAATAGAATCAACATATATCACTTGATCCTAGCCACAAAGAGGCCAATATTAGACATTCACTGTCAGCGACTCAACCATTTAAATAAGAAAGCAAACTGGGGACGCCACTTAGGGAGATTTTTCTAGTAGACACATGAGAAATAAGATGTGTACCACAGTGCAGGACTCAACAACAACAGGGAACTAGTCTATTAAACATGGTCCCATCTTTCCTCTCCAAGGGACAAATGAAAGTCAATTGGTATCATGTGACAGGTGCAAAAAGAAGGTAAAATGTGCTTTGTTAGCAGAAGTATAAAACTATCAGGACCTGGCTCAGGGCCCATTACCACACAAGCCACATACCCTGAGGCTGGCGGGTTCAAACCCAGCCCAAGCTAGCTCAACAATGACAATTGCAACAACACCAAAAAAAATGACTGGGCATTGTGGCACCCACCTGTAGGCCCAGCTACTTCAGAGGCTGAGGCAAGAGAATTGCTTAAGCCCAAGAGTTTGAGGTTACTGTGAGCTGTGACGCCACAGCATTCTACCAAGGGCGACATAGTCAGACTGTCTCAAAAAAAAAAAAAAAAAAATTTGGGAGGCCAAAACACGATTTAAGAGGGACTTTACCTAGCAAATGCAATCAGTGCAACCTGGTTTCTTGTACTCTCAATGACTTCTCAACAACTAAAAAAAAAAAAAAAAAAAAAAAAAACTATCAGGACCTGGCACAGCTCATACATCAATTATAAAGAAAAACCAGTCTCCTGGACTGCCCAGAACTGCCTCCAGGGGAATTAAGATCTTAAGGCTGTATGAAGACTTACGGTATCAACCACAGGACTTGCAAACTTCAAAGAAAATGGGCCTCCAAGTACCTATTCTGATGCCTCCTGTCCTCACATGAAGACAATCCCATCAACCAGCCCTTCAATGCCCACCTGAACCACTTGTTAACAACATGGTTCCTCACCAGCCCATTATGACGCTCACACAAACTGGCAGTTTCACTGTTTGCCAGGAAAGCAAGTCATAACCAAGGGCACCAACAAGAGGCAGCAAAGTGCATAACTTTATACTTTATGTGTGCCCTTTGCTATCAGAACACAACTCAACTTGCTTGAAATAGTCTGAATTTAATCAATCACTAAAAAGAGATAGCTTTTGGTGGAAAACCAGAAAAACATTAAAGATACGTTGTTCCAGAACAAGACAGGAAGCATCTTACAAATGAAACTCACTCTGCATGAACAGACTCATCCTCCCCAGGACAGCCAAGAGCGCTGGGTCAACACATTAAGTAGGAAGTTTTGCAACAAGGCTGGGTCTGGGTCTCCCAGGTGACACTTTGAGATGTCTACGCAGTGTTTAAGAAGGTAAACACTACTAGTTAAACTAGTGCACTACTTTAACAGAGCCAAATACATAAACATTGATCCAAAGTGCCACTAAAGAGCTGTGGCAGTTCAATGTTTACAGCTGCGGGGTAAATGAGTTGCAAAAACTAAATTTAAAGGAGGGCGCTGCAATAATCTCGCAAGTTCCCCGCTTGCCTCCTCTCCAGCAGGACCCGGACAGGGTCTTCTTGGTCACTGCTGTATCCCCCTTTTAACACAGAATCCAAGAAATACTTCCAGAATAAACCCAAGCCCGTATTTTTTTCCTTAAAATGCACAGGCAAAACACTCTTCTTTGGACTATGGAGC
The DNA here is from genome assembly GCA_963573935.1 of Arctocebus calabarensis. Lineage (NCBI taxonomy): Eukaryota > Metazoa > Chordata > Mammalia > Primates > Lorisidae > Arctocebus > Arctocebus calabarensis. The sequence continues at coordinate 2,664 of CAUYON010072578.1, read as the reverse complement.
GTGGGGCACCACGAGGCTCCGTGTACACACTGACACGACCGTCACACTCGCCTCTTCCCGCGGCCTCGAACCTCCCTGCACTGGCACCGGCGGCACGGACTGCACCATCTGCAGCCCGGGCACAGCAGGAGCACCGTGAGGCCTAGACTCTCGGCTCGCGCGCGGGGCCTTCCCGCCTGGAGCAGAGAACCCGGCCCGAGCCGCGGACGCCGCGCGGGACAGGGGCCTCCAGGCCAGGGCGGCCCCTTTCTGCCTCCGGGGCTACTGGAGGATAAAATGCGTCACAAATATGGCCAGCGCTCGTCAAACTAACAAGCGCCTCGCTAAACCGAACACCCACCATGGTGAGGCTGGGCATACAGCCTCTTTCGGGAAGGCGACACTGGTTTTCCGCCAGCTCCCCGGACCCCACCCAGCCGCGGAGCGCCGGCAGCTCGATCCCGCCGGCCGGCTCGACTCTGCTCAGTGCGAGCGGCCGCGAAGGCCCGCCCCAGCCCGCCCGAGCCGCCATCTTCCCGGCAGGAGAGGCTCGCGCGGGCTTCACGGCCCGCGGGCCCCGACGTCGGCCCCGCCCCACCCCGCCCCACCCCGCCGGGCTCGTTCGCCCGCCACGGCGGCCCGAGCAGCGGCCGGCTCCTCCACGGGCAGCCCGGGACGCCACTTACCGCGGGCCGCAGGCCTCTAGGGTCTCGCAGTCATCTCCACCGAACGCCGCGGAGCAGGCTGGCGGCCACCAAGATGCCACGGGGCTAGAGCGGCGCCCCCGCGCGGCGATCAGAGGGCGAGGCAGCCACCGAGACGGCGCGGGGCTAGAGCGGCCCCTGCGCGCATGCGCCTGCCGTCCTCCTAGGCGCCCCAGGCCTGCGCGGTTCACCCGCTCACGGCCGCTTCCCGCCTGGGTTTCCTCATCCCGTGGTTGAAGGCTGGGGTCGGTCCCTCCGGCAGCTCTCCCGGAAACCGCGCGCAGAGCGCATGCGGGGCCGGGGAGCTCTTGGAAGAGGGTGAAGGGAAGGCCCAGTTTTTCTCTTCCAGACCGCACGCCTCAAAACTCCAGGCCCCTTACGGCCCGCAGGCCGGGAGGGGCGGATCCCGGTGAGGAAGGGGCGTCCCCCCTCCCGGTGCCAGAAATGAGGCGGGGCGGCCCCAACCTCTGTCGTCCCCGCCTCACAGCTCGTGACTGGGGACAGAGAACGCGCTGGCTGTGCCCGCAAGCGACGTCTGCCGGGTGTCGAGCCGTGACTTGGGTTTTCTTCAGTTCACTCTGCCTCGGGAGACAGCAGGGATGCGGGGCGGCTGCTGTCTTGGGCCCTGTGGTCGCCACGAGGTGCTGCCACCCCTGACGCTGGAACCTTCCGGCCTTTAGTGTCCGCCCTGGCGAAGCACGTAAGGGATGCTGCCACCCGTGACCCGGGGGCTCCTTTTACTAGAAACAAGGCCGGCCAGTTTCTGAGACACCGTCGGTTCTCTTTAAAGGAATACGGCACGGCTTGTCTTACTGGTGTGATTCCAGCTGAACATCATCTGGGGACAAAGTCCACACTGCCCCTCATGAGTGTGCGTTCAGGTTGAGAAGAGGCTTTTGCCCCCAGATACTGTGTAGTGGGAGGTCTGGAACCAGACAGATGAGGCCGAGACCAGCTTCAGCAGGCAGTGTGATCTCGGGCTAGCTGTCCGTAAAACGGACACGGCCTTACGTGTGGGGCTGAGGACCACAAGAGGCGTCCCTACGAGGAGGCACTCTCTAAACGGAGTTGGCATGGAGGAATCTGCCTGCTGAGATCTTTAAATGAGGTAAAAACAACAGCAACTGGGGCGGTGACTGTGGCTCAGTGAGTAGGGCGCCAGCCCCATATACCGAGGGTGGCGGGTTCGAACCCAGCCCCGGCCATACTGCAACCAAAAATAGCCGGGCATTGTGGCGGGCGCCTGTAGTCCCAGCTACTCGGGAGGCTGACGCAGGAGAATCGCTGTGAGCAGTGATGCCACGGCACTCTGCCCAGGGCGACAAAGTGAAACTCTTGTCTCTCAAAAACCAAATAAAACAGCAGTAACTTATTTCTGCCAGCAGGTAAGCTTTTAACAATCGTGTGCAGTTGGAGATGGGGCATTTGGAAGCAATGGAACAGAAAGGGGAGGACTAGGAAGCACAGGAAAATCCAGACCAGAAAACGGGTGGACAGAAGGAAAGGCAAAAGAGAAATATGGTCAAATAGAGGGAACCCCACCTGTCTTCACTGCAGCGCTTCATGATAGGCAAGGCACGGAGCTCCAAGAAACTCGCCTTCCATCCTAACTCTCCAGGAACCAGGGCCACTGGCTCCACTGCGCAGGGGGGCACTCTCCACCCCCAAGCTGGCTCTGCTTTGGACACCTGGCTCCTCTACTTAAAAAGTGACAGTTGAGGCTTGGCGCCTGTGGCTCAACGGGCTAAGGCGCCAGCCACGTACACCTGAGCTGGCGGGTTCGAATCCAGCCCCAGGACCCGCCAAAGAACAATGACGGCTGCAACCAAAAAATGGCCCGGCGTTGTGGCGGGCGCCTGTAGTCCCAGCTACTTGGGAGGCAGAGGCAGGAGACTCGCTTGAGCCCAGGAATTGGAGGTTGCTATGAGCTGTGATGCCATGGCACTCTATCCAGGGTGACAGCTTGAGGCTCTGTCTCAAA
>CAUYON010072577.1:0-13329 GCA_963573935.1 Arctocebus calabarensis | reverse complement strand
TAGGGTAGTATTCCATCTTTTTCTATATTTTGGAAAAGGTTGAATAATATAGGTACTAGTTCCTCTTTAAAGGTTTGGTAGAATTCTGATGTGAAGCCATCTGGTCCCGGGCTTTTCTTTTTAGGGAGATTTTGTATGGTTGACGCTATTTCAGAACTTGATATCGGCCTGTTCAACATTTCCACTTCATTCTGGCTAAGTCTAGAAAGGTGGCGTGCAAATCTCCGTCTTTTTTAAAGGCTGAACAGTATTCTATGGTGTACATATACCACAGTTTATTAATCCATATATGGGTTGATGGGCACTTGGGTTGATTCCATGTTTCAGTGATTGTGAATTCAGCTACAATAAACATTCCAGTGCAAATGTTCTTATGGTAAAATGATTTTTTCCTTTTGGATAGATGCCTATAGTGTTTGTAAAATATTGTTTGCATCTGACTTCATGCCTTATAACATATCCTTCCCACCAAAACCAAAATGTGAAAGACATAAAGCATAGAGATCTGTAGCATCCATCACACAAATATAATTTATATTTGACAGGTTGTCATAAGAAGTAAGAGTCACACACTGCAGCGAGCTGGGGTAGGACTCAAAGGTCTGTTATGCAAACTGGTGCTGTTCTTGAGACTTTGTCCTACTCTCAGGGTAGCTGTGATTTATTGATTGTGGTGTGTTCTGGGTGGGTGTGGAAGAGAGGGCAACAGGGTCTTACCATCATGGTGATGCAGTGACGGCTTGAGGTAGTTGTACAAATAGTTGAAGAATGCAAGAGCAAGAAGGGAAAGTTTAATTTAACAATTTGTAAAGCAAGCTGGGTCCGTCCTAATGACCACAGGCATCACAGAGATTCTTGCATTTTATACGGAACTTTTGAGGGGTATCAGTTGTTTCTTAAAAGCTTCCCAGGGTGTTAATCAGGCTGTTTTCCAAGCAACTCAAGTCAGAATGTCCATGTCAGAAACCCTTGAGGACATTGATTAGTCTCTTCCTCAAGGCAACCCACCAGCAACATTTTGACCTGTAGGGTCTCAAGTAACCCCATTCTCATAACAGCCCAGGTCAGCCTGACCCAAACCAATCCAAAAAACCTAACCTCCCAACATCGACCTGCCTACCCTGACATTACTACCTCAGGCCCCTGTATGATGCTGGATGTTCACTTCCAATGTGGCTTCTTTTAACACTTTCAGCCTCTGTAACTTAACTTCTCCCAAAGTCAGACTTGCTCCTCAGATGTCTGCAGAAATAAACAGTCTTTGTGTACTGAGACCTACAACATTCTGAGTTCTTTCAAATCCAGAGCCCTAAAAAGCCTGGCTACTCCGAAGAAGGTAAACTGCCCTGTAAGCTGATCATTAGATGTTATTCCAGAAATTCTGTGCTTCTGGCATGAAGGAGGAAGACTGAATTAAGTCACGCCATGGTTGACTCAAGTGACTGGAGAGAGGTGTTCTCTGAGACAGGAGTGACCTCCTGACCAGGAGAAAATCAGTGTCTTTCAGGGACAGCTGAGGTAGAAATTCCCAATCTAGCAGGAACACTTCTTGTGTCATCAGCAGTTTTTTACAACTGTGTAGTTCTCTGAGCTTCCATTTTTCTTAGTTCTAACACCTGCCAAAGTCATCAACTGGCAGCTGGTGGGGGAGTCACATATGATAGAAGGGGATGGCTTGCCTTTTATGTGTGTGGTGGGTAACTGCAGGGACTTGCTGGGTCTAAACTGCTTCAAGCCTTTGTTTTCACTGCTGTTTAAGTCCTTAGCTTGAAAAAGAACTCTTGGAATTTGGTCTTCGAGATCAGTTAGTGGTAGTTCCCCTAAATATCTACAGACCTCCCTGTAGTCTGCCATTATGCCAATCGTGGTATACCCTGATTCATGTCTCAGAGCTGCCTGCTAATATACCTGTAAGAGTGACATCTGGGGGCTCTGTCACCCCCTCTCTTCATGGCCTCTGATGCCTGAGTCTTTGTCACCCAGGTTTTGTATAGACCCCAGGGGAGGAGGGCGAGAGCACTAGAGGGATGCCAGCCAGGATGGTTCTATGCCCAAGGGTGAGAAATTCTAGAAAACCCAGTGATGCTACATGTCCTCTGAGTGATAAGGAACAAGGTATTGGGAATGGTGGGAAAGCATGAAGAAAATATCATCTTCAATTTCTCCCTGATTTCCAGCACAAAGTTGGGTAATACTGCATTTCATGAATTAGTAGACCATCCATGTTTATTTTTAAGTTAAAACAAGAGAAGTGGGTTGATGAATTAGAAGACAAAAAAAAAAGTTTTCTTTCTGTCATGTGCCAGGTAGGGGTGGTGGGGAATTACTTGTAGAATTCAAAAGGGCTTCTGGGCTAAGGGGCAGTGGCTCACACCTGTAATCCCAACACTTTAGGAGGCCAAGACAGAAGGATCCTTCTTGAGCCTAGGAGTACAGTTTGAGACCAAGCTGGCCAACATAGTGAGACTCCATCTCTGCAAAAAGTAAAAAAAAAAAAAGAAAACTAGCTGGGCATGGTAGTGGATATCTGTGTTCCCACCTACTCAGGAACCTGAGGCAGGAGGATCCATTGAAGATGGGAGTTCCAGTCCAGGCTGCTGTGAGCTGTGATCTTGCTACTGCACTCCAGCCTGGGTAACAGAGTGAGACCCCATCTATAAAAGTAATTTTTAGAAGGCCTAAGGAGTGTTAAAACTCTTTCAGTAAAGTCTCAACATGTAAATGAGCTGAGGTTTAAATTTCAGCCTCAGTCCAAAGTTTCTAGGCGACAATGGCACACAGCAGTCTTGTGATGTGGGTGTCAAACACGGAGGTAGGATGTCATCATCCCACTTTCTTGATGTTTGGATCTGTAAAAGCCTGATGAGCACTTCCCGTGGCCTCAGGTCTACTTTCTCCACACATCCTTTATTTATTTATTTATTCATTTATTTTGTTTTTTGAGACAGAGTCACCTTGGGTAGAGTGCTGTGGCATCATGGCTCACAGCAACCTCTAAATCCTATGCTCCTATCTGAGGCTGCCTCAGCCTCCCGAGTAACTGGGACTACAGGCACCTGCCACCACACTCAGCTAGTTTTTCTATTTTTAGTAGAGATGGGCTCTTGCTCTTGCTCAGACTGGGCTGCTCCACAAATCTCAACAGAAGATGATAAATTCTCCCTCAAGGAGTTCTACTAATCATAAACGTGTCAGTGCTCTTCAATCTTGAGTTAGTGTTTTCTTTCTATTTCTGTATCTTAGTTATCTCAACCACAGTACTACTAATGTTTTGGGCTGGATAATACTTAATTGTAGAGGCAGAGGGTGTTCTGTGTCTTGTAGGCTCTTTTCATAGCACCTCTGGCCTCTACTCACCAGATTCAAGGAGTGTCCTTCCCAGTAGAAAATATCATCTTCACTTTTTCCCTAATTTGAGGCTCAAAATATGGGTAATAATGTGGTGCATGAATTGGGAAACCACACTTTTTTTTTCTTAATTTCAGATTAATATAAGAGTAAAAATGTTTAGGTTACATTGTGTTCAATTCTAAGGTACAGTTCAAGTTGTAGCTGAACCCTTGGGGGAGGGATGTGCGCTCACATTGTGGACATTAGGTAAGATCTCGCCAGAGATCCTCCCACCCCACCAATCACCCCACAACCCACTTTCTCTACTGTCCCCCTCCCCCTGGCTAGACTATACTTGTGTTTTTCTTTTGTGTGAGTGTGTAGTGGTTTATATATTATTTTCATATTAGCATTGAGTATATTGGATACTTTACTAAGAAGAATGTGTTTCAATTCCATCCAGATAAACATAAAAGATGTAAAATTTCCATCTTTTCTTATGTGGCTGAATAGTATTCCATGGGGTATATATGTCGCAGTTTGTTAATCCATTCTTGGGTTGATGGGCACTTGGGTTGCTTCTACATTTTGGCAATTGTGAATTGAGCAGCAAAAAGCCCCCTTCTAGTACAAATGTCCTTGTGGCAAAATGACTTTTGTTCTTCTGAGTAGATACCTAGTAATGGGGTTGTGGGACCAAATGGAAGGTCCACTTTTAATCCTTGAGAAGTCTCCATACGTCTCTCCTTAGAGGCTGTATTAGTTTTCAGTCCCACCAGCAGTGTGAAAATGTTCCCTTCTTTCCATATCCACACCAACAACTGCAGATTCAGGACTTTGTAATGTGGACTATTCTCACTGGAGTTAGGTGCTATCTCAGAATGGTTTTGATTTGCCTTTCTTTGATGATTGGGGATGATGAGCATTTTTTCACATGTTTACGTGAGAACAACAGAGGTGGGTTGATGAATTAGAAGATAAGGTCTCCAGTCCTTGATAAATATCCTCTGGGGGGGAAGGGGGCAGAATCCCCCTCGATGGAGCACTATCACTCTCTCTCTTTTGTAACAATTGATTCAATCCCTTCTGCTGTGTTTGCTGATAAGGTACTTAGTAGTTACTCATTTAACAGAAAATGACTGCATAGCTATGACATGTTTTCAGACCAAAAAATGCCAGTCCAGCCTTGTGCTTAGACACTGTAAAGTTTCCCAGTGTCCCTTTACAGTTGTATTGGCCAAATATCTGCAATTTGATTGGTTGGAAGAGCCATTAAAATCGGTGCTTTTATTTTGAGGTGGGCTTACAAAAGGGGCTGGAGTTACAAAGAGTTGGAGGGAAACCCACTCAAAATCCAGCTCCTGGTCATGAGGCTTCAGAACTCTGTGGGTTGAGGGTATCCAGAGACCGGGATGAAGGTGCAAACATCGTACAGTATCTGATATGACACCTGCCTGCACATTGCTCAGAAATTAGCAAAACAGAATTGCCTCTGCTGAAACTCAGACACTGCTAGACTCTGAGTCCATATGTGGAGCAATTGTGAATTCTCGTAATGAGCCAAGCCAGCTGAGACTTGGTGGGTGGACTGTGCAGAAGTGTGGCTTGATCCATTATCAGGGTGTTTAAATAGACTAAGCCCTGGGATATGACACTTAAAATCAGCGGGCCCGGGAAGCACACCACGCCTCTTTAAATTGCAGCCTGTGGAGCAAAAATAAAATGAGAATGAATTAGTCTTTGGGGAACTCATCTCAGAGTTGAAATGCAGTAGAAATTACAGTGAGTTGCAACTTCCTAAATTATTTTCTTATGCTTCCCTGCTGTTTTCGCATCTATATTTTTAGTGTTTCCACCTACTAACTTCGTTCTCTCTCCTGCTATTTCTCTGATGATGTATTTTCCATGAGAATTCAATTACCTGGAGAGGCAGATGTGTTAAATGGTAATTTGAGAATTATGGGGTATTTTTTTTTTGTTTTTTTTTTTCCAAGTTGGTTGCAAAGCTGACTCATGATTCCAGCTCCAGTACTATCAGGAGAGGATTGTTGTCAACAAGCTGTTAAAAATGAAACCTGATAATGAGTGAGAATAGATGGAACATCAAGTAAATCTCCTTGTTCTCACTGATTGCCTCATTTAATTGGCGCTGCTTTATTGAATTTTTAATGGAATGAAATGAGATTTTAATGTAATGTCATTGAGTTTAGACCTAATTCAATATATTAATTTATTATGACTCCTTTCTCATTAACTTGTTTTGTATGAAGTTATACAATGAAAAGTTTCCTAAATTGCCAGTTATTTGCAAACTTTGAAAAATTTTCTCCAAAGGAGTTATTTGTGATAATGTAAAAAGCAAAGTAAAACCATGGAATAGTATTATGTTGCCCTCATTAAAGTACTGTAGGTTAAGATCACTTATGTTTACTTTTTCTAAATGTTCATGAACTTGGAAATTGAGCCTTACTTGTATTAACTCGCTAGACTGCTAGAACAGTGGCAATAACTACATGATCCTGTGATGTCCCAACCTTTGGAAAAATTGAACGACTGGCTTCATCTAAAGGTATCATCTGAAGTGAGTCTCGTTACATATACCTAATTTGTATATTAGTATCATATACCTAATTTGAGTCGTATGATATAGTTCTTTTAATAGAGAAAACTGCAGATTTTCCTAGGGGCAAAAATGCTGCGGTTGCATTTGTATATTGACTATATTCTTATTATTTCACTCTACTGTATTTAGGGAATTAGTGTCAGATTCTCATGGCACATAACAAACTGCCAATGTGTAAAGTCCTCGGTATTTTAACAAGAGAACAATAAAATGAGAAGACATTTCCAGTTTCCCAGAGGAAAAATATAGAAAAATCATCTAATGATATTTGCTGGAATAGATGAGCTTTTCGGGAAACATTGCAATGATTTGGTGCAGATATTACACTGACACATGTGTCTATTATTTTCTAAAGAGTTTATGTTTAAATACCTTTTAAATCACATAAGTAATGTATGTTTTCAAATATAGAGAAATAAAAAGTCATTTGTCATTTTACACCTAGAGATAATCACCATTGATATTTTGTTATATAATAAGGTAGACATTTCTCTCTGCTTATTTCATATAACATGGAGAACAGTTTATAAAATTTTATAATGAATTTTCTTTCTACTCAACAATGTATTACTTATCAATAACAAACATATCTTTTTTTTAGTGGCTGAATGCTATCTTTTGGTGTGGTTCTATTAAAATGTATTTAACCAATTATCAGTATTGGTTATTTAGTTTATTTTAAATATTTTTACTACTGTAAATAATGCTATGATAAACACTTTGCATGTCAAATTTTGTTAACTTCTTTCCTCTGACCCTGTGACAAATTTCTAGAGTGAAAGTGAATTGATATTGCTGAAAAATGAGCAACTTAGAGAACTTCAGGCTTTAAAAAATTATATAGCAGGTCAAAAGGTACTTTAAAGAAGAGATGCTTATTTACTGGGTGTGTGGACAAAATGGAAAAAGGGAGGAAAAGTAACTATTCTTACTCCTGAACCCAGAGCAAAGGTTACTCACAGACATAGACATCACCCTGGGGTGGACGTTGCTCAGGAAGCTCTGGGGCCAATGTCAGTCCTAAGCCTCAGTCACATTGCACTGTCTTTCCTACCCCTGTTCCAGGAAGAGAAAGAAGAGTATTGTTGGGTCTAAGCACATCACCCTGGCATTCTGACCTCCATACTTAGATTATTTATAAGGTTTACCCCACTGTATTAGTTTCCTGTGGTAGGACAATAAATTACTATAAATTTACTTCTGGAGGCTGAAAGTCTGAAGTTGAGGTGTAGCCAGGGCTTCTCGTGCCTCTTCCAGCCAGACATCTCTTAGCACAATTTGGTTGTTTTTTTAATACTTTCTTGTTATTTATTTATTTATTTATTTTTAGAGACAGAGTCTCACTTTGTTGCCCTTGGTAGAGTGCTGTGGTGTCACAGCTCATAGCTACCTCCAGATCTTGGGCTTAGGCGATTCTCGTCTCAGCCTCCCAAATAGCTGGGACTAGAAGCACTGGCCACAACACCCGGCTATTTTTTGTTGTTGTTACAGTTTGGCCGGGGCTAGATTTGAACCTGCCGCCCTCAGTATATAGGGCTGGCGCCCAACTCACTAAGTCACAGGCACTGCCTTTTTGTAGTTTCTATTTGTATACTTCTATTAATTTCAAGTGTATTTGCCTTTACCTCATTTAGTGTAGTTCTCAAGTCTTTTTTCTGAGATTTAAAAAATTTATTTAATTATTTATTTATTTTGGAGACAAAGTCTCACTCTGTTGCCCTGGGTAGAGTCCTGTGATGTCACAACTCACAGCAACCTCCAACTGCTGTGATCAAGCAATCCTCCTACCTCAGCCTCCCAAGGAGCTGGGACTACAGGTGCTTATCACAATTCCTGGCTAGTTTTTCTATTTTTAGTAGAGATGGGGTGTCTTGCTCTTGCTCATGCTGGTCTCAAACTCCTCAGCTCAGGCAATCCTCCCACCAGGGTGCTAAAATTTCAGATGCAAATCACTGCGCCTGGCCTTTTTCTAATAATTTTGACATCGGCTCTCTCAGGCTTAGAGTCCATGAATGGACTCTTCTTTGAAGAACTGGTTATATGTTCCTGGTTATTTACATGTCAGTGAATTTTCAATTGTGACATGGACATTTTGAATAATATGTTGTTGATGTTCTGGGTCTTGGTTTTGAAATGTAAGTGTTGTTATAAGGTATGATGATGCCACCGAATCAAGAAGTGATTGCCACTGAAAATGCAGTTTGTTCCTCATAATTTCCAAGAGGAAGGGGCCTGCCCAGGGTTGCGGAACTGCTTGGGGAGCTCATTCTCTGAGGTGGAAGGATGGGGAAGAGGTTGTGGCAGAACCTTCACTATGGTGTCCATGGGAAGGAATGAGCAAGGTAGGATTGGCAGGGTTAGGACTGGCCAGTTGAATCATTTCAGTAGGTTCTGGGTGGAGAGCTGTCCCAGTATTTCTGATGCCTGACCCTGAGGTGATTAGGGAAGGAGCATGGTAAGAGCCGGGTGGGTCTGGTGGGGTTTTTGGGTGATTTACCCATGGAAGGTGTGCTCAGAGGCTGGTTGTTTGCAGTCTCTACAAATTAGCTAAGCCTGGAAGGGCCATCTCTCTCTAGTCAGCAAGGCACCAGACACCAAAGCAGTGGATGCAAGAAAATATTACTAAGACAACCTTATTGAAATCCTGTGGACAATGTTGATTTTTATTTTCCCAGAGGGCAATCAGTGTGGCTGGATTCAGACAGCAGCCTCCATCTCACCTGGTATGGGAGGGTTCCTAAGGCCCCTACTGCTCTGATTCATCCCATATGCCAGGACCCCTATGAGCTTGCACAAAGAAGGAAATGACCTTCTCATTATCCTGTCCCTCAATGGTCCTCCTCCCTCTCAGCTTGTAGGGTTCCCTTTCCAGATCCTTCTTCCTGAAAGGGGGTTTGTCATGGTTGTAGCTCCATATACCATCACCACAGATGGTATGAAATTCAGGGAAAAGTGGCAAAGAGAAAGAGAGAGAAAAGGAGTGAGAGAGAGATCTGGGATTTCTCCCCACACTTTGGAGCACAGTCTTCTTTTTTTCTCCTCCCAAATATAGCTTTTCTTCTCGAATTTCAGCTGCTTAGGCCCCAACTACTAGAGCTCCACTGGACAGCCACAAACCAAAACCAAAACCAAAACAAACTCCCCCCCACAAAAACTAATCTAAATTCATCTTTTTAAATGAGCTTAGTTGTGTCCTCTCAAAATGCACACAGGAAAGCCCCATCCCCCAGCAGCCCACAGTGTAACTATGTTTGGAGATGTGGGTAAAGAGGTAATTACATTAAAATGAGGGCATTAAGGTGGCCCCAGTCCCACATGACTGGCATCTTTACAAAAGGTGGGGATTAGGAAACATACAGGGAAGACTGACTGACATTTGCACTCCATGGAGAAAGGACAAACACCCCACCAGCCTCACTCCTGGGCTTCCAGCCTCCAGACCAATAGTCTCTGTCAGGGTCACATGTGACTCTCCAGCAGTGGCATGCTCAGTCTTTACTAGTGCCCAGTAGCAAGCTGGGACCTGCAATTCAGAAGGCAGATAGCTGCCAGTGCCTGCCATTATGTGTCCAAAAACAGAGAGGCTACTGCAGATCGGTATGGACAGCATTCTAGGGGCTGTGCATGCTATAATTCCATCAAGCTTGGCCCTGACCGGCTGCATGTCTTCCAAGGCCTGGTGGTGCTCTGAGGGTCTTGTTCAGAGATGGCAGCTTTGTTTGGCAACTTGACTAAGGGGCCCCAAGAACAGCCAAGTGGCACCAGCCAGAGATCTCTGTTTAGTCTTTCTGGGATATGTCTCTGGCTTCCTGCCTAGGTAGCATTGGCATTGAACCTGTTACCACAAGCCACTGTTAGCTTTTCTGCCCTGTAGGTCTTTTTTGACCAAACCAGGTTGTCATGTTGTGGCAGAGTGATTGTGACATTCTTTTCTGTAGCAAGTTTTGAATTACTCGAGTGTTATCCTGCTCCCCCTGTGGTGCACAGTGGTGCTGTCACTGAATGTTGCCCATGGCTAGGGGCTAGCTGGCAGGCAGGGGTGGCTCTGCCCCTCTGCTAAGGCTGACAGCTTTGCAGTAATAGGCATAACCCTCCAGGCAAGGTGACGTTCTGTGCCATGGCACCAGAGGGCCCAGATCTGTAATGCACTCAGCAGCAGGAACCACAGTGTACCTGAAATGACCCAAAGAGCCCCACCCACGAGCACAGCACAAGCAGACAGCACCACGTTCACTCATCCTTTAGTGCTCGTCCTAAAGCCTCCAGATGTTGCCACTTTGATTTTTCTCATTTCTCTTGACAAGATATCCCCTCTAGGCCTTTGGCTGAGATCAACTGTATTATGGTGTCACAGCTCACGGCAGCCTTAAACTCCTGGACTAAAGAGATCAAGTGGTGAGCTCTCACCTAATGTGCACAATGTGAGGGTGTTCAGCACACCCCCTGGTGAAGGGCTCAACTACAACATGAACTTAACCTTAGAAATGCAAACAGTGTAACTCAAACATTTGTACTGTCATATTGATCTGAAATTAAAAAACAAATAGATAAAAAAATCCTCTCCCTTAACTACTTGATCTTTTGAGCTCTCAACCCAGGATCCTGTACCCAGCTAAACGGAGTTTCATTTATGATGAAGAAATTAAATACTTTAATGACATCCACACATTGAAGAAATTTGGTATAACTAAAGCACCTCTCCAGGATATTCTCAGACCTATCCTCCATAATGACAAGTGTAATCCACCACAAAAGCAAATTCACCCAGAAACTTTTTATCAAATTTCAACTTCGACAGTGATGAAAGGATTAAAAATGTCCACTGGACTTTCTAAAGATTTATCATTACTTTCAATTAATGTGAATGGTTTAAATTGTCCTTTAAACAGGCATAGGCTGGCTGAATGGGTACAAAAACTCAGGCCAGATATCTGTTGCATACAAGAATCTCATCATACCTTAAAAGATAAATAGACTTAAGATGAAGGGATGGTCATCTATATTACAGGCAAATGGAAAACAGAAAAAAGGAGGTGTTGTAATCTTATTCACAGATACAATAGGCATTAAACCAACCAAAGTAAGGAAGGATAAAGGTGGACATTTCATATTTGTTAAAGGTAGTACTCAATATGATGAGATTTCAATTATTAATATTTATGTACCCAACCAGAATGCACCTCAATTTATAAGAAAAACTCTAATAGACATGAGTAACTTGACTTCCTCCAGCTCCATAGTAGTTGGAGATTTTAATACTCCTTTAGCAGTGTTGGATAGACCTGGAAAAAGAAGCTAAGTAAAGAAATTTTAGATTTAAACTTAACCATTCCACAACTGGATTTAACAGACATCTACAGAACATTTCATCCTAACAAAATTGAATACACATTCTTCTCATTATTCCATAGAACATACTCCAAAATTGATCACATCTTAGATCGCAAGTCTAACCTCAGCAAATTTAAAAGAATAGAAATTATTCTTTGCATCTTCTCCAACCTTCATGGAATAAAAGTTGAACTCAATAATCAGCAGATTTAAAAGAATAGAAATTATTCTTTGCATCTTCTCCAACCATTATGGAATAAAAGTTGAACTCAATAACAACAGGAATCTGCATACTCATACAAAAACATGGACGCTCAATAACTTTATGCTGAAGAATAGCTGGGTCATAAATGAGATTAAGAAGGAAATTACCAAATTTTTGGAACAAAATGACAATCAAGACACAAATTATCAGAACCTCTGGGATACTGCAAAGGCAGTCCTAACAGGGAAATTTATAGCACTGCAAGCCTTCCTCAAGAAAACAGAAAGGGGGGGGGAAGTTAACAACTTAATGGGACATCTTAAGCAACTGAAGAATGAAGAACATTCCAACCCCAAACCCAGCAGAAGAAAAGAAATAACCAAAACTAGAGCAGAATTAAATGAAATTGAAAACAAAAGAAGTATACAACAGATCAACAAATCAAAACGTTGGTTTTTTGAAAAGGTCATAAAATAGACAAACCTTTGGCTAACTTAGCCAGGAAAAAAAGAGTAAAATCTCTAATTTCATCAATCAGAAATGGTAAAGATGAAATAACAACAGACCCCTCAAAAATTCAAAAAATCCTTAACAAATATTACAAGAAACTTTACTCTCAGAAATATGAAAATCTGAAGGAAATTGACCAATACTTGGAAGCACACCACCTACCAAGACTTAGCCAGATTATAGTGGAAACGTTGTACAGGCCTATATCAAGTTCTGAAATAGCATCAACTATAAAAAAAATCTCCCTAAAAAGAAAAGCCTGGGACCTGATGACTTTACGTCAGAATTCTATCAAACTTTTAAAGAACTAGGACCTATATTACTAAACCTCTTCCAAAATATAGAAAAAGAAGGAATACTACCCAACACATTCTATGAAGCAAACATCGCCTTGATCTGTAAACCAGGGAGAGACCCAACAAGAAAAGAAAACTATAGACCAATATCACTAATGAATATTGATGCAAAAATATTTACAAGATACTAACAAACAGAATCCAAAAACACTTCAAGTAAATTATACACCATGACCAAGTGGGCTTTATCCCAGAGTCTCAAGGCTGGTTGAATATACGTAAATCTATAAATGTAATCTAGCACATAAACAAATTAAAAAATAAAGATCATATGATGCTCTCAATTGATGCAGAAAAAGATTTTGACAATATCCAACACCCCTTCATGATGAGAACACTTTAAAAAATTGGTAAAGAAGGGACATTTCTTAAGCTGATAGAGGCCATCTACAGCAAACCCACAGCCAATATTGTACTGAATAGAGTTAAATTGAAACAATTTCCACTTAGATCAGGAACCAGGCAAGGTTATGCATTGTCTCCTCTGCTCTTCAACATCATAATGGAAGTTCTAGCCATTGCAATCAGGGAAGAAAAGGCGATGAAGGGTATCCACATAGGGTCAGAAGAGATTAAACTTTCACTCTTTGCAGATGATATGATTATGTATCTGTAAAACATCAGGGATTCTACTATAAAACTTTTAGAAGTGATCAAGGAATACAGCAATGTCTCAGGCTACAAAATCAACATACCAACAATAGCCAAGCCAAGAAAACAGTCAAGGACTCTATTCCTTTCACAGTAGTGCCAAAGAAGATGAAATATTTGGGAGTTTACCTAACAAAGGATGGGAAAGATCTCTATACAGAGAACTATGAAACTTTAAGAAAAGAAATAGCTGAAAATGTTAACAAATGGAAAAATCTACCATGCTCATGGCTGGGAAGAATCAACATTGTTAAAATGTCTATACTACCCAAAGCAATATATAATTTTAATGCAATTCCTATCAAAGCTCCATTGTCATATTT
>CAUYON010072576.1:0-44569 GCA_963573935.1 Arctocebus calabarensis | reverse complement strand
AGTTTTGATAATTTGTGTTTTCGTTATCATTTAGTTCCAAAAATTTGATGATTTCCTTCTTAATCTTGTCTTTGACCCAACTATCAGTCAGCATAAGATTATTTAGCTTCCATGACTTTGAGTATGAAGATTCCCATTGCTGTTGAGTTCAACTTTTATTCCATGGTGGTCCGAGAAGATATAAGGAATAATTTCTATACTTTTAAATTTGCTGAAGTTAGACTTGTGTCCTAGGATATGATCTATTTTGGAGGATGACCCATGGGCTGATGAGAAGAATGTATATTTAGTTTTATTAGGGTGAAATGTTCTGTAGAGGTCTGTAAAGTCCATTTGTTCTAGGGTTAGGTTTAAGTCTAATATTTCTTTCTTTAGTTTCTACTTGGAGGATCTATCCAAAACTGTCAGAGGGGTGTTAAAATCTCCAACTACTATAGTGCAGGAAGATATCAAGTTGTTCATATCCATTAGGGTCTGCTTTATGAATTAAGGAGCATTCCGGTAGGGTGCATAAATGTTAATTATTGAAATCTCTTCATGTTGGGTGTTTCCCTTGACAAATATGTAGTGATCTTCCTTATTGTTCTTTATTTTTGTTGGTTTAAAGCCAATTGTATCTGCTACTAAAATTGCAACTTCTTCTTTTTGTCTGGTTTCTATTTGCCTATATTATACAAGTCCATCCCTTCACCCCGAGTCTATTATTATCCTTTAAGGTAAGGTGAGATTCTTGTATACAGCAGATATCCGGTCTGAGTTTATGTATCCAGTCGGCCTGTGCCTCTTTAGAGGACAATTTAAACCATTCACATTAATTGAGAAAATTGATAAGTCTGGTTGTGTTTTGGGTGTCATGATTTTCAGATGTCCAGTGGACAATTTTAATCCTGTCACCACTGTGCAAGTTGGGTTTTGTTCAAAAAATTTCTGGGTGAGTTTACTTTGGACATAGAGCTTTGCCCTGGTCGTTGTGGAGGATGGGTCTGAGAATATCTTGTAGAGCTGGTTTAGTTATGGCAAATTTCTTCAACATGTCTATGTCATTAAAGTATTGGAGTATTTGATTTCTCCATCACAAATGAAATTCAGTTTAGCTGGATAGAGGATCCTGGGGTGGAAGTTGTTTTGTTTTAGGAGACTTAAGGTCGATGACCATCTTCTTCTGGCTTGAAACATTTTGACTGAGAGATCTGCAGTTATTTTAATATTTCTCCCTTTGTAGGTGATGCTTTTCTTATGTATGGCTGCTTGCAGAACTTTCTCCTGTGTCTTAACTTTGGCAAATTTAATCACAATGTGTCTTGGAGATGCTTTATTTGGATTGAGTCTTGCTGGGGTTCTGAAACTGTCTGCTAGCTGAAGTTCTGCATCTCTTGCAATGTTTGAGAAATTCTCCTCTAAAATCTCTTGGTGTATAAAATCTGTACCCTTCGGACTATACTCTTCTCCTTCAGGAATTCCTATGAGATGAATGTTTGATTTTTTGGAGGGATCCCACAACTCTTAGGGAATGATCAGTTTTTGTCTCCATTTACTTGCCTCTTTGAGTGTTTGGGAACATTCAAAAGCTTCATCCTCAGTTTCAGAGATCCTTTCTTCTGCCTGGTCAACTCTATTACTGAGGGATTCTACTGTATTTTGGAGCTCCTCAACTAACTGTTTTGTTTCCTTGAGCTCTCATTATGTCCATATCTTTGGTGACTTTCTCATTATGTCCATATCTTTGGTGACTTGTGCTTTAAATTCATTAATTTCTTCAGACAACTTTAGAACTACTCTTTGGGATTCAATTTCTATTTTTTCTTTTATTCTATTTAAATTATTTGCAATCCATATTCTGAATTCAATTTCTGACATTGCTGCCATTTGTCTATGCATGGCATCTTCAGTTGTATCTCCTTTGTCATTTCTTAGGGGGGTTGATCTACTCTGGCTATTCATGTTGCCAGAGTTCTTCTGTTGGGTCCACACCATGTTTGTTTTCCACTGTTTGGTTATTAGAACTGGTAGGGTGAGATTGAATTGGGTTCCCATCTAGTAGAGATAGCCCCTTAGCAAAGCATTAGGCTTTGTAATTGTGGGTTATCTCCTACAACCTTACAAAGGCCCCTTTCAGAGATTTGGCCAGAGACTATGAGGACCTACTTGGTGAGATAGCACAGGCTATCTCTGTTTTGAAATCAGTCTACCCTATCCTAAGAAACCACACTATTAGATTTAAATCTCGACTGTGAAGAGATACAAACAGCTGTGGCACCCAGCCCCCATCCTTCAGTTCTTTTCCACTACAGAACTTTGAAGGTCAACCTCAGAATGTCCCTGAGTGGACAGCCCCCAGACATTGGTTCCAACCAGAATGTATCTGGCAATGCCAACCAGGGACCCACACTCCCATCCACCAGACTCAGTCCACACTATTGTCTGTTTCTCTGCTCACAGGCCCAGCTGGAGCCAGGGGCAACACCCCTGCCCACCAGTCTCAGTCCACACACAGCTAGCCTCTGCTTGCCTGGCCAGTTGGAGTCATGGGACCATATCCCCACTTGCCAGTCTCAGTCCACTGCCTGGCAAGCCTATGTTTGTAGGCTCTGTTAGAGTCAGGGCACCGGGCCCTGCCCTCCAGTCTCAGTCCACACACAGCTAGCCTCTGCTTGCCAGACCAGTTTAGAGTCAGAGGACCATGCCCTTGCCTGCCAGTCTCAGTCCACTGCCTGGTAAGCCTCTGTTCGCAGGCTCTGTTAGAGTTAGGGCACTGGCCCACCCTCTGGTCTCAGTCCACACAAAGCTAGCCTCTGCTTGCCAGACCAGCTGGAGTCAGGGGACCATGCCCCACCTGCCAGTCTCAGTCTACTGCCTAGCAAGCCTTTGTTCACAGGCTCTATTAGAGTCAGGACACCACACTCTGCCCACAGGTCTCAATCCTCACCTGGTAAGCCTCTGCTCACCAGCCCCGCTGGAGGCAGTGGAGCACGCCCTAGCCCTCAGGTCTTGGTTCACACCCAGTAAGCCACTGCTTGAGGGTTCTGTTGGAATCAGGAGACCATGCCCTTGCTATCAGGTACCAGTCCACTCCTATTAAGCCTCTGCTTGTAGGTCCAGCAGGGGCGGAGACCAGCCCTGTCTGCCAAACTCAATCAACATGGGGCAACCACTCTCCCGCTATGGGTGCTGTCAGAGCCAGGGCTTCTGCATCCCATCCTGCCAGACAGCCTGAACTGAGGGTCAATACTACCACTGGCCAGGCATAGTCATAACCAGGGGACTGCTCCTCTTCCCACTGAGTGTTCCTTTCTCCCTATACCCTCTTTCTTCCCCCTTAGTCACAGATTCTGTCCTGATGGTTGGCAGTCCACACTATGCCCCGGTCTCTTAGGACAAGACCAAAAACTCTATGCTATGCAGGGGGCAGAACCCCAAAAATCCATGTGAGGGGGAAAGGATGGACTGGGAGTTCAGACCTGTAATTTGTTTTCTTGAATGGTCTTCCTTGGAGTTACAGCTTGCCGAATTTCTTTCTTGGCTCAGCTCCCTGTCTTTGGCTTCATAGAGTTTGATTCTGTCCAGTTTTTCTTCCTCTGCTCAGGAGCCTCTGAGGAGGGTTGCTACCAGTTGACCATCTTCCCAGAATTCAGTTTTCAAAGAATTCTATTCTTGGAGCAGTGCTGTGTGCCCCAAGGGCTTCTCCCCCTGGCTCCATAGATAATGTTCTAAATCTAGCTTACATAGGATATTAGTTGTGTAAACAGAATTAATGTTAAAACAATGTTCACTTCAAAACACATGAATCACTGAGGAATGGATTAACAAACTGTGGTACTTGTACACCGTGGAAATACTTTTCAGCCATATTAAAAAAAATTCATGATTTCACATCTTTTATATCCTCAATGGAGTCAATTCAATTCAAGTTGAGGGGAGGAGTGGTGAGGGAATGGGAGGAAGTTGTGTTGCTCTCACTGAATGGGCACAGGGTGGGGTGGTTGGCAAACCTTTTGTGTGTGGAATGTAACTGCAAGATGAACTCTACATAACCAAATCAAATATTTTGACCTGGTTGCTTGTACCCTCACATTAACCTGAAATAAATTTACTTAAAAAAAATTACTTTTGTATTTCTTCCTATTAACAATGATAACCATGTAGAACATTCCTTATTAATTCTCCAATTTCTTTTTCATTCCCACATATGTAAAAGCAATTTTATGTACTTACACAGTGATACTATTGCTGACTTTTGTGAGGGGCCTGATTGTCTAGGAATCTGTAAAACTGATTAACCAGGTCTGTGCTTTGGAAGCCCGAGAGGGGCTGAAGGGCCGAAGGGCTTAGGCTTCACTCTTTAATCTGTTTTAGCATCACATTACCTGGCAGGGCAGAACCAACCGTCTCTATCATGAAACATCCCAGCTGTTGAATCTCAGTCACACCACAGGACAGTTTAGATTAGAAAATGAAAAAGAGTCGCATGTCCAATTGAAATGACAGGAGGGAATCTGATGTCAAGTAAACGACTGTTCATGGAAGGTGGAGTACTTTTCTGGTCCGACAAACCTACTCTTTATTCAAAAGCACTACTGTTTCTAAACCAGCATGGGTCGATTTGCTTCCTGAACCACATTACTAAGTCAGCAGGAAATAGTGCGGGCTTCCCCAGCTCCTGCCCCAGTATGTTATATCCACATTGCTGTTAAAGGGGAATATCACTTGCCCTCCTCTCCTTTGTTTTCCTCTTGGGACAAATGAAGTCAAGGGCAGTTCTGCTCACCTCAGACTGTTTCTTTAAAGCTATAAATGGAGGCCTGAGCCAATGGCCCTGGTGAGATTAACCATACAGACCAGGTGGGATTTGTTTTTCCATCCGTGACAGAGCAGGTTGGAATTTCACTGCAGTTTGCTAGCCCTCTGCTTATACAGATTTATTCCAGTATAGAAAGTGGCACCTTCTAATCTTTAACATTTTCAAGGTTTTTCTCCAAAGCAGTTTCATAGGAATTTATACTCTTTTCATGGGTGCTTTTGCCTTTTAAGATTCCTTTCTGATTATAAATATAGTACACATGAAATAGAGATCATTGTCAAAAAAAAATTTACAGAGATTCCAAGAAGGAAATAAAAATTACCTCTACTACTTCATTTCCCATACAGAAGTAACCACTGTCGACGCTTAGGGGTTTTTTGGTTTGTTTTGATTTCCTGTTGTTATTGTGTTTGCTTTGAAATTCATTCTTTAACTTATTTAGTCCCTTAGGTTCCCTATATTTTAGCTGCAGTACATCCCTTTGAAGTAGGGAGGTCAGGAGCTGTTACATCAGGTTTACCTGTGATGTGCCCAGAAGTGCCCAGAAAATCACCATCAGGCCTGAAGTGGTCCCCACTGTAGCCACCCGGGAACACCCAGGGCCACTCTTTATAGATCAGCTAACTCACTTCCCTGCTTCTCGAAACCAGTGCCATGTTCCTCAAAGGTGAGGAAGGATTTATTTTTCTCAACAGTTCACAGTGACAGTTGCTTTTCATTATTTACTATACTTGCAAATTCACCTACTTGCTAAAATGTATCATAACCCCCAAATAAATACTCGTGCTTTCTCAGTCATTCCTGGACATGCTCAGAGTGGCGAAATATTTAAGCCCTCCCCTCCCTTGTCACGCACATACCCAGCTGAGTTCAAAAAACAAGGTGACATTTTGTGTTATTGTTGTTGTTGTTGTTGTTATTGCCTTATAAGAAACCATGTGTCCTCTCAGAGAATTCAGCTGATGCAGGAAGGTCTGACTTACCACCTGCTTTCTTCATGCTGCAGATGTTGGGGGTTGTCTCAGAGTTTTTGGTGGCCACCCACCACCACCACCACCCCCCCTCAAGAGCACTTCAGCCCCTTCCTCCCACAGCAATTAATCACCTGTTTCAAACTCTGACACCTGTTAACCTGAAGCTCCCCTATCTCCTGCCTGGCTCTCTGGGAATGATCAGGACAGCTCATTTTCAAGTTAGGGCAGGCTTGTTTCTAGTTTTGCCTTCCGAGTGCTTAGTCAGGGTCCTAAGGGCCTGGCCATCAGCCCTCCTTTCATCATTGTTCTTTTCAGGAGATAAAGGACAACCCAGGCAAGAATTTCTGCTGCTCTGTTTTGACACCCCAGAGTCTCTTAGGCAGATATGCAGATTAGACATCAATGCTTAATAGTGTTCTTTGCAAGTAAAATGTTTACCTTTTATGACTTGCTGCCAAAACTGAAATAAATCAGAACATGTACAGATTTGTTTGCTTCTTAAAGAAACCTTAGTTTCCAAAGGACAAAATCACATGATAAAATTATATGAAAGAAGGAAAATATTTGGAGAAAGTTTATTTTTTTCTTCAGGAAATGCTAAACCTTACCTTTTTTTTTCCTGAGGAATTCTAAATGGGACTGGTAACAGGCATCTAACATATAATGAAGTAATTCAATTGGTTATAAATGTTTTGTTTTTAATTAATGTGAATTGCAGTTTCAGAATGAGAAGAGTTATGTTGCCAACCAAAATTACCATCACCAGTGAAAGATAATTTCTTATTTAACTTTTTTAGGAAAGAAGAGCAAAATAATTTAGGAATAAACAAACTATATTTTCATACTTGTGGTATGAAGATAATTGTTTATGCTCAAAATTTGTACCTTTATTTGTAACTATCAGCAAAAAAATGTAAATTGTAAAAGAGGTTAAAATCAAACACCATGGGAAACCACATTATCATAGCTGATAGACTCTAATGACCGTTCTGATGAAGCCAAGAAAATATAGTTCAGACGACGAACTCCCAAGAGCTGTCAATGCATATCAATATCAATCTCAACCATTAAAAACAAGCAAATGAAAAACACATGGAAATGCCCTTTTATGCCAATGAATAGAATAGCAATCAATCAAGAGTCCGATAGCTGACAAGGCTAGAGGAAACAGCCTTTTCATACCTGGCTAGGAGGTTGTGCAATAGAGTTATGTGGCAATAGCTAACAAAATTACAGATGCATTTACTGTCTGCTCCAGAAATCCCAGTTCTGGAAATGGGTATACATATAAACCAGCACACATAGGAAAAGGCATGTTCAAGACATATTCATGGCAGCTTAAAAAAGCAAAGACCGGGAACATCCTATGCATCTAAGGGGAATAAGTTGATCACAGAAACTATAGTACTTCTGCATAACAAAATATTATGCAGCTATGAAAAAGAACAAGTGGTACAACTTAGATGGACCTTGAATACATTATGCTACGTGAAAGAAGCCAGCCACAAAAGATCATGTATTGTATGATTCCATTTGCCTAAAACGTCCAGAATGGGCAACCTATACACACAGAAAGTACATTAGTGATTGCTTTGGGGAAAGGGGTAGGAGTAGGGCTGGGGAATTTGGGGGTGATGGCTAAGGGTATAGGATTTCTATCGGAGGTAATAAAAATGCAATAAAATTCATTGTGGTGATGGACGCAAAACTCAGTGAATATAGTAAAAGCCATTGAAATGTCCATTTCAAATGGATGAATTGTGTAGCATGTAAATTACATCTCAATAAACCGGTATTATAAAAGGGAATCTGTCTCAGATCAAGGCTATCAAAAAAGAAACAAAGAATATACTGATATAATAAGGTCTCTAGAATATATTAAAAAGAGCAACATGTAGAACAGTCAACTTGTTATCCAATCTTTTAAGTAGGAAAAGAGGAAAATAAAACCGTGTCATTTTTTCATAAAGAAACACTGGGAGGGCACATATACATGAAACTAATTCAAGTCCTCACCTGGGTAGAGGGAGAGAATATATAGACAGATGCAAAGTGTCTGTGTATTTATTATCCGACTTCCTGGCTGTGGATATTAATTTGATATGATTGGTTGAGCCAATGTGCACCCTTAGCACTGTGTTTTCATCTTGGGACAGTACTTTAAATTATCCAGGCACACAACACATGATTTTTCCTAAACAGATAGCTGTATCAAGCTGCCCTGACAGCGTGCTTGTTTGCTTCCTTGGGAGATGTTTCTATTTGGACTCAGCAGAGGGTGGAAAAGTCACAGCCAGACATATGCAGAGACATACTGGAGGGACTGAAGAACTGGCTGTGTCTAGCAGTGTCCCCAAGCTCCATCCCTCAGCCTGTGGGCAAGGAGCCCCTCCTAGCACCGTAGAGAGGATCTCCAGCACCACAGAATGTCACCCACATACATGCCTGCCAATATGTCCAGGAAGGGAAATGAGGGCAAGGGACACGTGGAACAGATTCCACGTAAGACAATGCTTTGAAGATGAAGCAGCTGCTGTTGAGTCCTGCTTCCTGACACACTTACCAAAGAAAATTGTATTTCACAGATTTCAAAATATGAATACAATCGCAGCTCTTTCAACTGATTTTAATGCGTCTCAACAATGGCAACACAGCAAATCCTGGCCCTGCATACTGTGAGGTCTAAGAGGCTGTGAGAGGCTTGGCGTTGCCTCGGACACAGCCACGGAAAGCGATGGCCTGGTTCGCGTGGTGCAGAGTTGCCCTTGGGCTGTATCCTGGGGATGTTTCTTCAGTGTGTGTCTAGGTGTTCTGTCTGCAAAAACACAAGCTTCAAATGTCAAGCGTGTCACTGCTCTTAGACCAGAGCTCAGTAACTCCATTATATTAGGGTCAGAGAAAAACAAAAGATTTTATTTTTAATAAAAATGGCAGAAACCCCTGTTAAATTAGTGACAAAAACTGACAGGAAGTGCATTCTTTCTTCAGACAAATTGTTAATAGTAACAACTTCCTTAATGAAAATACATAGTAAGTGCCAGAAAACTCAATACACTGTATATAGTATCAGCCCCCATGTAGAAGTCCCTTGTACCCTGCTTAACTCTATGGAAGGATCAGTAGGGGAGATGAGGCTCGCCCCCAAAATGAAGACTATGTCATTTTTTATTCAATCATTTAATTTTGTACAAACATATCTAGCATACCACAGAGTTTGACAAAAAAGGCACCATTCTTAGCTTAGGGAAAATCAGCATGAATTTCTGTGTGTATATCATTTATATTATTGTGTCCAAAACTTTTTTCTAGTCACCAAAAATGTCATATATTGCCCTTAATCTGAGTCTGCAAAATAATTTGTTATGAGACATTTTTGCCAGACAAGACTGACATGGAAAGATATTAAATGAAAAAAGGACATTGCAAAAACAGTATGTGTAATACATCATATTACTTTAAAAAGTATGATTTTTATTGTGCTTAGGGAAAAAACTGGAAAAAATATATGCCAAACTCTTAACAGTGGTTACCGTTAGAGAGTAAGGATATTTTAACCTTGTATTTCACTTATCTGCATTTTCTATAGTTAGCATAATATTTTCTATAGTCCTAAGAAATAATAAAAATATTCTTTTTTAGAACACAGATAAGAAATTTGAAAAGGGAGGTGGGCTGAGAGATATAGACACCCAAGCAGTTAGGAGGAGTCATGGTTTGGGGTACAAATAGTCTCAATACAAAATTGATTTCCCTTTCTATTTCTCTTCTTCAAATTGGGTAGTCATGCACAAAACAAATTAATTAGCTAGACATGGTACCCTGGATGATTGATTTCTTATCATTACTTCTAAAGAATGGTTTCAATAAATCAATTTAGTTGCCTTCTGAAATGAACTAAGATAATTGAAATTTGGCTAATTCTTCAAAACAAACAAAAAATCTGAGACCTTTTCTCAGGAATTTTTTTCTCAGTTGCACAATGCAAAAATGTTTTTTAATGTTTTTCCCGGTACATTATCTTAACCGTCCTGTTTTGCATCCCAAACAATAAACATTCCACTGGAAATACCTAATCATTTTCTTAGGATAAGAAAGAAAATGGAGTTTATACAAGGATAATATTTAAACAATAATAATAATATTATAATATTTAAGTAATAATAACTCCAATTTTTTCATCTTGGTTAATGCAATGTTAACCTTGGGTTCTAGAGAAATAAATTTTTTAAAGAAAGTTTTGATGACTTAAGAGGAAAATGTTTCTTAAAATTAAAATTAATTTTGGAATGGCAGTGATTTTTTTTTTTTTTAATTGAGACAGAGTCTTGCTTGGTTACCCTTGGTAGAGTTCCGTGGCCTCTTAGCTCACAGCAACCTTAGCCTCTTGAGTTCAAGTGATCCTCTTGCCTCAGCCTCCTAAGTAGCTGTGACTACAGGCACCTGCCACAACACCTGGCTATTTTTTGGAGACCAGGTCTTGCTCTGGCTCAGGCTGGTCTGGAACCTGCGAGCTCAGACAATCCCCCCCACTTCGGCCTCCCAAGTGCTGGGATTGAAGGTGTGAGGCACTGAGCCCAGCTCAGTGGTGAGTTTTTTGTTTTTTTTTTTTTTTTTTTTTTTGAGACAGAGTCTCACTATGTCCCTTTCTGTAGAGTACTGTAGTGTCACAGCTCACAGCAACATTAAACTCTTGGGCTTAAGCAATTCTCTTGCCTCAGCCTCCCAAGTATCTGGGACTATAGGCACCCACCACAACACCTGGCTATTTTTTTTTTATTGTAGTTGTTATTGTTGTTTAGCAGGCCTAGGCCGAGTTCAAACCCACCAGCCCCAGTGTATGTGGCTGGCACTCTATCCACTGAACTATAGGCCCAGAACCAGCTGGTGGTGATTTTTTTAAATGCAGGAAGAATATATATGTAATTGTTTGCATTTGTTCTAACAACAATAATGCCTTATTTTTCCTTAAAATACAGTAATAACTTCTCAGTGCATATTTTACGTACCTAGTGCAATCCACTCGGGCTCCATTTAGTCATTCATTCATTCAGCCTCTGTTCATTTTCTGGATCTACTCTATGTCTGGCCTTGGTGGGGCAATAGTGACCAACGCTCTCCCAGTGTTCTCCGCCTTCTGAACTGGGCCATCTGCAGACTCTGAGGTGGCTGGAACATAGACCAGCTCCTCTGGTTGTAGGTGCACAGGCTTCTGGTTGTAGGTGAGGAGGCAGGTGAGGGGATTGCTGCTCAGGCTTCCATAGCCCGAGCATTGCTTATGGGAGATGCTCCCCTGGGGAGAGGGACCAACTAGCTACTTTATTCCCATTCATGTTTGTGCACACAGGAAGCTCAAGAAGGAGTTTTGGTTGCGACTGTTATAAAACCCCACCCTGAAGTGCTACTGGTGACATTGTTGTTGTTTAATGTCACCCCTGCTAAATCAAAGTCCTTAAGCATGCACTGTATGGCACTACACCGTACAGTGCCCATGAAAAGCTCTATGTAGTACACACTATCACAAAGCAAGGGTATAATGAACGTTTATCGATACCCTGGACCTTCTTTGAGGAGGATAATAACCACACATCAATCATGATCATCCAGTTGTGTGAGTGGAGGGGAAGAATCACAAAGATAAAGCTGAACAGACTAAAATTCCAGCCCTACTGGATTTGACTGCCTGAGCATGGAATTGAACTTCACCTTCTCTCTGTTCCTCCTCCATCACCTCCCTTTCCTATCCACAACTCTCACCAGGACCAAGAACATGGTGCAAAGTGAAATTCCAGGTTAGATCCTGCATAACCTCTGTACCCTAAAAAATGTTAACGGTTAAGAAAATATTTAGTATTTCTCCATAAACTTTTAACCTTTTCTTGAGTGATGAAGACAGCCAATTTCTCCTAGATAATGTAATAAAAACCTTCAGGAAAGTAATCACAAAATTGCACGCAGGTAACAACTTCTGAGACCTCTAAGACTTGTCCTTTCTAAGAAGAACTCTTATCATTTAGTATAGCGATATTATTTCCAAAATCACATTTGCAAAGTCAAACTATAAAAAGAAGTAACATTTTAATGAACTAGTCCTTAGACCACTTGAAGGTATAACAGAATGATTATCTAAGTTTGGAAATGGGAAAGAAACGCTGAAGTGTGTGGCAGAAAAGAGTTTTTCTATGGACAGCAACTAGCTTTCATTTCTAGAACTTGGGGTAAAATGAAT
The DNA here is from genome assembly GCA_963573935.1 of Arctocebus calabarensis. NCBI lineage: Eukaryota > Metazoa > Chordata > Mammalia > Primates > Lorisidae > Arctocebus > Arctocebus calabarensis. Next base: position 32,571 of record CAUYON010072576.1, on the reverse strand, counting down.
CCTTTAAGGTCCTGGTTATGATTAAATGTGATTCCGAGATAAATACTAATAGGTTTCACTGGACCATGCACCCATCCTACCTGACACCCAAATCCATCTCGTACCTGAGGCTCCTGGGATTCAGACTCGACACCACATATGCCTCAAGGAGCTCTCCACTGTGAGACCAAGTGGCTTTCTGCTAAAACATTCTCCAATCAAGTAGTAGCTCAGCTCTGAAATGAGCATGCCTTTTAAACTGCAGTGTGAGGGGGCACATGTCCATTAAACTACACCCCGGGCCACACCCACTTTTTCAGCAATGCTTGCTTATTTCAAGCTCCCATATCCCAGGAGGTATAGGCAGAGGTAGCTGCCACACTGAGTCACCTGTCAACACAGTTGAGTCACCTCTCCGTGTATCACCTACAAGGCATTTTCTGGGCAATAGATAGGCTGGGATTTTAGAATTATCAACCCACACCATTCTTTAAATATTATCTAGAAAATTGGAATAATTAAAAAGAAAAGGAGGTATTATGTTTTTAGGTGCCACTCAAAATCAAAAGATTTGCTGTGTTGTAGTCACTGGAGTTAAAATAAGTCATTACTCATCCTCTTCCTGAACCTAAACCCTCCAGTCTTTAAGAATTATAATTGCATCAACAGTCATGCATCACTTAACAATGAGGATGAGTTCTGAGAAATGCATTGCTGGGTGCTGTTGTCATCGTGTGAACATGAGAGCGTGGACTTCCACACCTAGATGGGACTGCCTACTGCACACCTCGGCTACAAATCTGTACAGCCTGTTACTGTGCTGACCTCCACAGATAAATGTCATCTGCCTTTACTGTAGGCAAATGTAACTCAGTGGTATTTGCATGTGCAAACATATCAACATAGAAAAGGTACAGTAAAAATACAAGACAAAAGACTTTAAAAGTGATACACCTATGTAAGGCAGCTCCTTTATAATCTTATGGAACCATTGTTGTCTTTGAGGTCCATGTTGAATGAAACATTGTTATTCAAAGCATGCCTGTACTTAGAAGCAAATAAATGGCCTTGATACAGTAATAGGCAGAAGGCTGATCACTGAATGACTAGAGTTTTAAAAAAAGCAAAGTCAAGAACTGGCTTTGAAAACTTTCAAAATGATTCCTTTCAAAAGTAATATTAGGAAAACTTTTGCCGAAGGCAGATGGCATCAAGTTTAAGAGGAATAAAGATTTGATGGGAAGCCCATGCTGTCTGGAGCCAAAGAAGATCAGCCGAGGGGGAGAGTATTTGGGGGGAGGAGAGAATTTGGGGGAAAGATGGTGACCCTTCACATTTATTTACTTAAGGTAGCATTAACTTGCACAAATAAAGGTTGTCTGCCTTTGTTTGCTGATGGTTCAGAGACCCCTCACGGCAGTCACAGAAATCAATCCTAATAAGATTAAACATTCCTAAAACGACCTCTGAAGCATGGTCCCTAGGCGGTCTTGCCTTTAACATTAGGTATAGCTGCTGCTTGTCAGGCTCCTGTTTTTCATGTAAGAAAAAAAACTTCCCCAACCAGTAAAAGCTAAGATCTTTGCACCTTAAGAGCAGATTTCAAAAGCTGTGGCATTTTGGGTGTAGCAGGGGAGGCTCCCTGAGGCCTGAGTACAGGGCATGCAGGAGCAGCTCCGGATCCCTGTAGCTCAGCGGCTCACACCACTGCCGGTCATGCCTGGGGGGACAAACCACTGCAAGGCGTCCAGTCCACCCCCGGGGAACTGCCAGCTCCTTAGGGCTAGGGCTCAGGTCTGCTTCCTCCATTGCTGGACATTCACACCCAGTACAATGTTGTCACAGCACTCGGTAAGTATTTCCTGAGTGATGACTAAATGAAGGGACAGCGGCCCACGGCAGCCTGGAACCACCTGTGAGGTTCCTGGTTCAGGATCTACGTGGCCTTGTCCAGGATGTGCCTTGAGCTCTGGGTGTCAGACACTGTGGTGTAAAGTAAGTAGCAGGTAGTGCTCTCCCAGAATGACCCGGCATGAGGACACAAGGCAGGCCCCTCTGTGGGTGTTTGGCTTTCTGGATGGGTCACAGTTCCAAGAAATAGCCTACAGAATCTTCCAACAGGGCGAGGCTGATGCTTCATTGTCATTTCATTTATGTGCTAAAGAAAAGAAGTGGCCAGGACCTCAGCCTTGGTCCCTCAGCCCTTGAAAGCTATGGAGGGATATTTTTCAGGGAGGGGGAGGCTCTCTCCAATCATTGTCTAGATGCAGTTTAGCATTACAAGCTTTCATCAAAGAGTGCCTTGAATTTGCACGTTATACATAGCCCAGAAAAGAAAGCATAACACAGGGCAACCAAAAAAAAAAAAAAGGCTTTTCATCTGTCAAAATGCTAAGTATCCTTCATTGTAGCCTCTGAGCAAAGTTCTGCTTGTACTATAAATATTTATTCTAGTAACAGTGAATATAGCAGGGTATAGGACAAAGGGAAGCTACGCACAACGGAACCCTGTTGAGGAAATGAGGGCGTCCAGGTAAAGTTTTAATGTGTTAACAAATTTGCTTATCACAGAGCATTTCCCTTCTCCCCGGACAAGGTGACACTGGAAGGAAGCGTGACCAAGTTGGGATGAGTAAGGTTGCCTTTTAATCTGTAGTGACAGTGCCTTGCCCTTGGCCTAATTCTGGTTCAATGTAGGTATCACTCGCTGGCTGACCAATGGAGGGCTTGGTACACTGCCCCGCAGCTGCTCTGTGCCCCCGACAGCCCAGGAGACAGGGACGTTTCTAAGCCCCGAATGTCAAGGGTGAAGGCTGCTCCCTGTGGTATGTGCTAACACCGCCCTGAATCAGAGGGAGAGAAAAAGAGAGAAAAGGAAAAGAAAGACCAGGAAACAAAGACAAAAGCGGAAGAAAGAGAAAGGATGCTGAGCTCGTGGGGGAGGAGGAGGAGCTTACTGGGGAGGTGGGCGAGGACTTAGGAAGGAAAGGCTTAGCCGCTGGGGTCAGGACAGCACAGAGGAGGACTTAGGAAGGAAAGGCTTAGCCGCTGGGGTCAGGACAGCACAGAGGAGGACTTAGGAAGGAAAGACTTAGCCGCTGGGGTCAGAGGAGGACTTAGGAAGGAAAGGCTTAGCCACTGGGGTCAGGACAGCACAGAGGAAGGACGCAGCTGGGAAGCAATGGGTTCCCATTAGTATTTGGGTGCTTGGTGACGGAAAATCAGGTGGTATTCTGAGCCCCAAGATCAGGCCAGGGAAAGGAACAAAGGCAGTGTGTAATCTGTACGATGAGCGGGAGTTAGTTAGCACATACCCTGAACTAGCCAGACAGAGGAGGTCAAATCCACAGAAGGAGGCAAATGCCCTCAGAGACCCACACAAATGTTTTGAGGAAATACAGACCGATGCAAAGACCCAGATAGAGAAAATCAGTAATTGTGTCAGACGCGAGCCAGGGAGGACGGTGCAGAATATTCCCTGTCACCAGAGTCTGGGTGGATAAGGAGAGGAGCCAGCAGCCAACCTGACTTGCTCCTAAGCCAACCTCAGCCATGGCAGGCACCGTAATTGAGATGTGAGAGTGATGGAAAACCCGCAAACACTGGCTGGCGCAGAGAAACGTGGGCATCTCTGACACACGGCTCCTCCGAAGGTGGCAGAGAGGAAACCTGTTGAGTATGACAGACGTGCCCCTGCTCCCTCATCTGCCAGCTGTGTGAGCTAGTCCAGGTTCCCTAACCTCCAAACTGCCCTTCTCTGCCTGAGCAACAGGGGCAACTCAGCGCTCACCCTCAACGGGCAAGCACTGGAGCAGTAGCCGCCCTGGCTGTGTCCACCGGCTCAGACCACACCACTTGCAACACATTGCAAGTGCCAGTCACACTGGGGGCAGCAATGCCCACCTTGTGGTGTTATTCTGAAGACTGTCAGCAATACGCTATAGACAGGTTGTACACTGTCTGACACATAGAAGGAACTTAAATAAATAGTAGCCATTATTTATTAAAATAGCACCATTGCTAACTGCTGTGGACTGAATTGTGTCCTCTTCCCCACTCCCTGGCAAGTCCAGGTATTGAAGCCCTAACTCCCGATTTGACTATGCAGGTGCTTCTTGACTTACGATGGGTTATAACATGATAAACCTGTCATAAATTGCAAGTATTGTAAGTCAAAAATAAATTTAATACATCTAATCTACCAAATATCATAGCTTAGGCTAGGTTCCCCTAAACATGCTGAGAACACTCTCACTATCCTACAGTTGAGGAAATCATCTAACACAAAGCCTATATTATCGTTAAGTGTTGACTATCTTGTGTAATTTATTGGATAGTATACTGAAAGTGAAAAGCAGAATGGTTGTATGTGTACTGAAAGTATGATTTCTACCGAATGATGTCACTTTCACATGAGTGTACTCAAAAAGCCATAAGTAAACAGTCGTAAGTTGGGGATTGTCTGTGTATAGGGATAGAGCCCTTAGGGAGGTAATTTAGATTAAGTGAGATCATAAGGGCTAGACCCTAGTCTAATAGAATGGGTGTCCTTTTAAGAAGAAAAGTACCAGAGAGCTCTCTCTCTAACCTCTCGTGCACAAAGGAAAGGCCACAACCACATGAAGATACAAAGAGATGATGGCCATCTACAAGCCAGGAAGAGAGGTCTCACCAGAAACCAACCCTGTTGGTCCTTAACCTTGAATTTCCAACAACCAGAACTGTCAGAAAACAAATCTGTTGTTTAAACCATCCACTCTATGGAACGTTCTTATGGTAACTGAGCTGACTAAAACACTGATTCAGATATATAAAACAATTATTAATTACCCATAATAAATTAAAAATAAATTTTTAAAAAACACTGACACACCTTTGTAGAACAAGGACTTTACATGGATGCTGATGGCTAAATAATCTAGTCATTTGTGCCCCATAATTTAGAATTACAAATATTCTAAATGAGTTTTTTTTTTTTTTTATCATATCTCATGTAGGCAGGAACAGACTGTGTCTTTCGACCTATGGATAAAATGCAGGACAGTCCTATAGGGAATTCCATATGGATCCAAAAATTCAGGAGAGAACCTATCTTACAGAATTCACATCGTGACCTCCCCTTTCTTCTTTAGAACAACAGATGGTCTTTCACTGGGTTGCAAGTCTTGTTTTGTCTTTGCAAGCCACAAAATTCATTTATATACAGAATATCTCTGGAAATATGCATGAGAAACTGGTAATAGTAGCTGTCTGCAGAGGAAGAAGTGAGGATCAGGATGGAATTTTTAAAAAAGAATAGTTCTATATTTCTGCACTTGATGCTTTAAGGGAAGTATTTCTGCACTTTAAAAAAATACTAATTTGCAGTAATTCTTTTTATACCTCTTGAATTTTGACAATGGCTAGAAATATCATTTTATTGAAGAAGAAAGAGGAGGAGAAGGGGAGGAGCAGCTTTATTTTGGAAATAAAAGAAAAAAAGAAGAGCTTCCAAAAAGTGACACAGCAGTTTTTATCTTGGGTTCACATTTTGGGATTCTTACCCACTAGCTGGGAGCCTTTTTTTGGACACGCAATAGATTTAAAAAGAAGAGATGCACAGCTGCCTAACTGCGCCACGGATGACCTGCTTTCCTACCCAGACTCCACAAAGCTCCGTCGTCCTGCAAATCCTTCAAACATCCTCACGCCATCATCATTGACTTGACAGGTTCTGTCCAAATATTCACTCCTTTTTGCATTTGCATGACTCCAGGAAGCCTTGTGCTGAATCCACACATTCTCTGCTCTAAGACAGATAGCTCTAGATGGGACCTGGAGGGGGATCTGTGACTAGCCAGAAAAATCCTCGGGTCAAAGCCAAGGTCAGGCTTTCCAGCTATTGGTCTGCTGTTAGAGGAGGGCGCTCTGTCTGTGGGGAAGGAACAAGTGCTTGGAAACCCCTCTTTTCAGACATTAAGATGGTGTTTGGCCTCAGTCCTAATACTTGTCAGACAGGGCCCGTGATGAATTAAATGATTGCAAAGGGAGGTCGTGAACATTAGGAAAGTGTGTTTAATTGGCTGCAACTGTTAAAAACTTGGCACCGATTCCCACAGACACCAAATGAAAACATGCAGAGTCTGGAGGGAACGTAGTGTCCAGGCTCCATGTCCCCATCAGAGGCAGCAGTTTTTGTTCTGTACGATTCAGCCGAATGCAGGCAGTCGGCTAAGGCTCCAAATGTCCTACTTACAATGGGGAGGGAAAGGCCTGGGCCCCAAACAAAAACCAAGGGCAGTCGAGTCTGTCCCATTTCTGTTCAAATAATGCCTCTGAGTAGAAATCCTCGTGAGCAAATTCTGCATCTGTTTTAAAATTCAACTTACAAAATAGAACTATGTGAGATATTTTCATCAACCTGATTGACATAACATTCAAATATCTCAGATTGTATGTGAAGCCCGCACACTGTACCCCATGATTGAATTAATGTACACAGCTATGATTCAAAAATAAATAAATAAATAAATAAATAATAAAAATAGAAATTAAAAAAAATAGTACTATGGGCCACAGAGAACAAAAGAGCAACACAGGTCCAAATACCAGGGAAATAATTCAAAAGTTAGTTCCAGAGGCTTTTTTTTTTATTGGGAAAATGTGATCTTTTATTTTCACTGAATGGAAGATAGTACGACCTAGAATTCCCTAAGCCCGACTTTGAAATTAAAATATGGTGTAATTCACTAATTTGGAATAAATTGTGCCAGTTTAATTTTGTAAAAGCCATCAAGTCAGAAATAAGGAAACACAGGTTGGGGTTTTTTGCTTTTAGATATATAAAGGTTTAGTAAGTGACCATTTTTCTTTCCTCTTCTTCAATGACTAAATCAATGAGAGGAGATTGTTGGTAAGTAAACTTTTATTTTAAAGTTCAGAAAATGTTTTCTAAAAGATTTGGACAAGTTTAAGAAAAAGTAGCTTCTTTGTTTTCCTATTAAGTGGTTTGCTTTTCCTCCAGACCCCCACCAATTGGGTAGACCCTGGGGGTGGAGCAGGGGGGAGAAGTGTGTTACTTGCTCACTGGGTGGATAAAACAACACATAATCTTTCCTCACAGTTCTGTAAGCTAAAAGTTCCACTTCAAAGTACCTGGGTCCTTCAGTTGGCACCCATGGTCCAGGGATCCCCACCTGTGCCGACCCCAGGGCTCTGCTGGTCCATGGTGTCCTGAGAACAACAGACATTTGTTCTGAGTACCGGCAGATCTGACCCCTCCTGGGCCTCAGCCTCTGCAGAGGCCTGCCTCCTGGCTGTGTCCTCACACGGTCTCTCCTCCGGGAGCACACGTCCCCAGAGTATTTTTGTGAGTGTAAACTTCTTCCTCTCTTAAGGACACCAGTCGGATTGGATAGAGTTCTGCCCTAAAAAAAAAAAATGCATTTTAACTTAAACACCTCTTTGAAGGCCTTATCTTTATATATAGTCACATTCTGAGGTAGACTTCAACCTACAATCTTGGGGAAATATGATTTGGCCCACAATAGGGGAAAACACCTGAGGTTTGATGTGGTTTATTTCAGTCCAATCATTTGCCAGTTCCTTTAGACAAAGGCTGGGTCCCTGGAGGTGTCTCCTCCCTCTTCTTCTGTCTGCTCCTCTGCACTCAGCCTCCAGGACCAACAGGACGGGGGAGGGGAGAGGACAGTGGTTTTCAGGGCCCTGGGGGTGGATGAAGGTCCCTGCTGCATCTTCTGGGTTCCACTGATCTGGGCAGAGGGGCTGGGCTGGACTCCTCTCTGGTCTGGTTGAGAGCTGAGACGCTCCTGGTCCCATCTTGACTTTGGGTATAATTGGCTGGATCCTTCAGTTGGCACCTGTGGTCCAGGTATCCCAACCTGTGCTGACCCCAGGGCTCTGCTGGTCCATGGTGTCCTGAGAACAACAGACACGCCCTCCCTTCCAGGCACATGGGGGGTGAGGGGGGTCTCATTCCCCTGAGAGCCGTAACCCAGCTTTGCCCACCATCCCCAGCAGTACCATGTGATACAAACCTACAGCTTCAGGAAGCAGCAGGTAAAAATCCTTGTTTTAACTTATTTGCTTTCCCCTTTTTCTCTCTTCTTCCACTTGTAAGGGTTTTACTCTTTCCTATCACTACGTGGCCTGGCCACGACATGAAAGCAAAGGATATATCAATTTTTAAAAAATTATGAATAAATACATAAAATTGTAAAAGATGAAAAAGGTCTCTTTTTGTTTAAATTTTTAAGGAAGACGCTTTATAGTCCAGGCTTAGTTCCAAATTCAGTAACTGAAAGAATTTAGTAATCTTTTTTTTTTTATGTGGAGACAGAGTCTCACTCTATCGCACTCAGTGGAGTGCGTGGAGTCACAGCTCACAGCAACCTCCAACTCCTGGGCTCAAGCGATTCTCTTGCCTCAGCCTCCCAAGTACCTGGGACTACAGGCGCCCGCCACAGCATCCAGCTAGAATTTAGTCATCTTGATCTCGCTGTCACGCTTTCTCGAGTCTGATAGTCAAGCTGATTGAATTGTTGCTTCTGCAAGCAGTTTTCTAATTTAAGAGTCAAGTCTCAGAATTTGCTCACCTTTTTTCTGAAATGGATTGTTTCAGTTGAGTGGGAAGCCCTTTAAGGGAAAAAGTTGACAGAATATGGAACCATCCTTAAACATGTTTCTAAAGAGCATCTTCCTTACATTTCTTTGTGACATTCACGTGCATATCCCAGCTGGAAGAGCATTCTGAGGTCTGATACCTTTACCAATGCATCCTAGCTTTAAAACTTTCAAGGATGTGACCTTGAAAGGTAACTTAAACTTTCTGAGACTAATTCTCTCTCTCTCTCTCTTTTTTTTTTTTAAGAGACAGAGTCTCATTTTATCACCCTTGGTAGAGTGCTATGGCATCACAGCTCATAGCAACCTCCAACTCCTGGGCTTAGATATTTTTCTTTTGAGACAGTCTTACTATGTTGCCCTGGGTAGAATGCTATGGAGTCACAGCTCACAGCTACCTCAAGCTCTTGGGCTTAAGCGATTCTTTTGCCTCAGCCTCCCAAGCAGCTGGGACTACAGGCACCCACCACAATGCCCAGCTATTTTCTTATTGCATTTGTCACTGTTGTTTAGCTGGCCCTGGATGGGCTCAAACCCACCAGCCTCAGTGCATGTGGCTGATGCCTTAACCACTGTGCTATGGGCACCGAGCCCTGAGACTAATTCTCATCTGTAAGATAAAGTTAATAATAGTATACCCACAGATTATTGTGAAGACTATTAAAAACAATGCTGTGAGCCCCAAGTACCTGGTCAGCATTCTATAAATGTGAATTATTATTATTGAAAAAAGCTATTCAAGTCTCATGCTTCCTACAAAAGTTCAGAAAATGCAACCTTGGGTGGTGGCCCCTTGGAACATCACAGGGTGTTATAGCAGCTAGCTCGAGGCTCAGAAGTTGGAAATCTCCATCACCCAAAGAGATGTGGCTTCTGTTTACTGAGATCCCCTTGTGAACAAACAGAAGAAACCCATCTGAGCAAGGAACCCAAAGGTGTGCACAGCATTGACGGCTGACCCTGAACAACCAGGCGTGATCCTCTGGGGCAGAATGTGAGACTATTGTTGGGGGTGTGGGTGGACAATAGATTCCAAGCACCTGACTCAAGCCAGACATCACTGAGAGTGAACCGCCAATCTGAGCAGGAAAGTAGCACAGGAGGAAACCTCATCCAGCTTGAGGTGCCTCGGGGACCTTTGAGCAAAGGAGTAACCTCATCCGGTAATAATTAGAACTTTGCTCTGAGGGCCTGGGTTAGAATCTCCTGCCCATGGCTGTCTCATTCCAGCCAAATCTTGCTGGGGATCTGGCATTTTGATATCACACGAATCACACGCTGGGGTCGGTTCCCTTCCTTATGGTAAAGGGAAAGAGGCTTCCCAGCCAGGCTTACCTGTCTGGATTCTGGATATTTTAAAACCTCAATTTTATTGAGGATCAATTTGCATACATTTCATAAAGGTTCAACAAATCGATGCGCCCCAGTAACTACCACCACAATCAAGGGAGAGAACTTTTCTATCACCCCCCCCCAAAAGTCTGTTTCTTGTATAAGGGCCTCTTGACCTGTGCTTCTTCAAAAAAATGGCCTTATTGTGATATAATTTACCCATTTAAAGTGTTCAGTCAAGTAGTTTTGGAAGCTAGGACTACAGGTATGTGCCACTGTCTCTGGTTAATTTTTCCATTTTTAGCACAGACACAGTCTTGCCCTTGCTCAGGCTGGCTTCAAACTCCTGAGATCAAGGGCTCCTTCCATCTGGTTCTCTCAGAGTGCTCGGATTACAGGTGGAGGCACCGAGCCACCAGCCCCAACTTTAGAAAATCTTAATCATCCCCAAAAGAGATTCTCTAGCAGCCAGTCTCCATTGCCAGCCAACTTCCCTTCTCTCTCCCTCCTCCCAGTCTCAGGCAGCCTCCAATCTCCTGTCTACCTCTAAAACTCTACCTGTTCTGGACATTGGATGCAAATGGAATCATACAACTTGTCACCTCTTGTGTGTGGCTTCTTTCACTTAGAATAATGTAGGCTACATCAGCACTTGACCTGTCTTACGATTGCATATTGTTCTCTTGTATGTATATATCACGTTTTGTTTATTCTTTAATCGGTTAATGGAAATTTGGATTTTTTCCACCCTTGGAGTGTAATAAAGTTGCTGTAAACATTGGTGTATAGTTTTTATGTGGATATATGTGTTCATTTCTCTTGGGTGTGGAATTGATGTGTTATATGGTAACTCTATGCTTAACACTTTGAGGAACGACCAGACTCTTTTCCATAGAGGCTATACCATTTTATATTCCCATCAGCAGTGTATGAGTCTCCCAATTTCCTCACATTCTGGCTAGCCCTTGTTACTTTCTTGTTTTTTTTCTGTCATTTTGATCACAACCATCCCAGTGGGTGTAAAGTGGTCTCTCATTATTTGCATTTCTTTGATGGCTAATGATGTTGACAATCTTTTCATCTGTTTATTGACCATTTGTATAATTCCTTTGAGAAAATGTCTATTCAAATCTTTTGCCAATTTTTAAACTGGGTCTTTGTATCATTGAGTTGCAAGAGGTCTTTCTATGTTCTAGATATAAATCCTTTATCAGACGAATACTTTGCAAAAAAGTTCCTTCATTCTGTGGATTTTCACACTTTTGATGGTCTCTAATTCTGGACTTTTTGTCTCTGACAACTTTATCCCTTTTCAACTTTAGGAAAATTGTGCTTAGGGACTCTTGGATATGGAAGAAGACTTTAGAAGGGAACTACTACCTCTCCCGCACTCTTCAGATGAGGAAACTAAGGACCAGAAAGATTAGGTCATATGTTCCATGGCTAGTTAACAGCAGCATGAAAATTAACATGTTACCAGTCAAGATGCTTTTAGTCACAAATGTCAGGAAAAACATCCCCAAGTGACATAAAGGTGACATAAAGAAAGGTGACCGGAAGAACATTAACAACCAAGATTGAAGTCCCCAGGATTTCTCTTACTGTGTAATACTAGAAATGTATTTGTTGGTGTTGGTGATGGTGGTGAGCAGAGAAGGTGGATTACTGGCCAGGTCATTGCAGTGTTGGGCCGGGATGGATGGAAACTGAGCAGAAAACAGCACCCATGGAGTGCAGGAGGGAAGACTGTGGCATGGGCAGGACTGAAGTAGAAGGTGGCAGAGATGGGGACCCAGCACAGTTCCTACAAAGAGATAAAGCTAAAGTATGAGAACAATAGAAGGACAGCAAGATAAGCTCAAAGTTGATCAGCAGGCAGAGATGAGGACCAAAGTAGCTGATGAAGGTCTGGGGCTATATGAAGGTTACAGACTACTGAATCCTGTAGCCCCAAGGCAAGTTTTTGATTCCAAGAAGTAACTTAAGTTCCTAAGGGCCCCTCCCGTGAGGTAGCGCTATGTTTTAAAAGATCCGACTCTGCATTGGCTCTGCTGGCATTACCCAGCCAGGAATTCCAGTGCTCCTTCCAGACCAACAATGGAAGGGTCCTCGAGCTTTCTTGGTTTTGTTGTATGACCCTAATTATTTTGTAAGATGCTTCTAATTATTTCAATATACGTGACAATATGTGGCAGTTTGTATTCAACAGAACCCTTTACCGCCCTCCGGCACCAGCCTCTGTCAGCAGGTTCTGAAAACTGTGTTCTTGTTTGAGATCTTCAAGAAGCACGAGGTAAAACCAAGGAAAATAAAACAAGATCCTTAACCCACCCACGTGAGAAAGTGAAAAGCCAGGAACACCACCAAGTCCCTTGAACTGCCATCTAGAAAGAGAAAGAGGTGGGTGGGGGAGAGAAAGAGACAGAGAGAGAGAAATGGTTTGATTTTGTTTTTTAAAAAACAGACTAAAAGGAGGAATGTTGGTGCCAGTGACCAAAATTATGGAAATGAAGGTAAATAATGTTCCAGGATATAAATCACTAACCATAAGAAAGAAGGAAATAAGAGCAGCAAAAGAACAAACAATCCACTCCCTGAAGAAAGAATGGATATTTGTATAAGCCAAAAGGACAACAGAGAACCAGAACATGTCACCCTTTAATATCGGTGGATGTCCTGGGGCACTTTGCTTCCTGTTAGTTTAGTCATAAAAATAAAACAGGCTTCACAATGTCCTATGACTATATTATTCTACTCAAGTAGTTATCTAGGCAGCAAAACTCTTAATCAGTGGCTTTCAAGCATTTTTCAGCCCTAAATTACGGTAAGAAGTATATTTTCCATCAGAATCTGGTACACACACAAACACGATATTGGAGTTTCACATTTTAATTACTTTTACTACAGGGAACACATTCTGATATTTTCTTTGTAGCCTATTTTATTCTATTTCTCATTTTTAAAAATGCTACTTGAGACACATGAGGTTGATTTTATGACTCACTAATAGGTTGCATTTCCCGGTTTGAAAATATTTATTAAACAGCCCGATGTGCAATATTCTACTTTTGAGGCCACACCTGCCTCTGCTGCTGCTGCTGAGAAATCTCTGACCTGCGTGACAGTGGAAGCTTTATTCATTTCAAGCCCACCAAGTTTCTAGAATGAGAACTGGACTTCCCAGCTGTGTTTCCAGTGGTTTTTCTCTCGTCTCTTAGGGGGATGTGGTTTCTATCCCTCCTCTAAATAGGCTGGGAAGCTCTTGCTCTTGGCAAGGCAAGACAGAGCCCTTAGCATAACTTCTGCCTCTGCTCCCCCATCTTCCCCTGGTGGTGTTGTCCTTGGACACTACCAAGGCACCAGGATGGGGTCCACCAACACTTGTGGTCAAAGTTGGCCTTAGCTCTGGCTCCACGCGACCAGACTTGAATCCCTCCTGGTTCTGTGGCTGGCCATGGGATCCCTGCTCAGTACTTCAGAGCAATCATCATTGCAGTACTACTTGCAATCATCTTGCAGAGATTTTGCTGCAAACTCTTGCTTTCAGATCACTGTACCCACGCCCCTCTCTGACGTGCTTGCGTGTAGGAGACTCCTCAATCTGAGGGCTCCTACTTTTCAACTAACAAGGATTGTGCTAGTATAACCACACAGAAATAGAGACACTATCTTCAGAGAAGCTATTCTGTCTCCATCCAAAGTGCTGGAGTTGAGACTTCTCTTTGGACTAGTCCCATGTTCAATGACCACAGATTACCCCCTGGCTTAGGGTTCCACCCTGTTGCCCCAGGACACCTTCCCCAGTAGTTCCATGTGACATTACCTCTCCCATACCATGTGTGTGGTGGGGGAAGGAGAGAAGTTGACCTGAAAGTGTGGGACCAATGGAAACCCCCAAAACCCTCTTCACTGACCCTGAGCCAAAGGGAATAAGCTTTGTGAAATAAATATGAATCTGGGTCTGAAAAAATAGTCATAGATTACAACATTGAATTATATTGCTATATAAAACTCATTCAAAAGTAAAATCATCTTTCCTTAAAATGACATTGTTGTGGGTTTTGAGCATACTCTCGGCAAAAAGGAAGGGGCTTTGGTACTATACACATATAAGGACGTGTTCAGGGGTCTGAGCAGAGTACCATCTACACAGCAAAGATACTTGCTGGTTAAATACAGAGGCGTTTAAGAACATTAATTTAGCTTATGAACTAAATGAATCTTAGCATCAGAAGGACTAGAGTTTATCTGATCTGCTGTCACTGCTTTTTGTTTTCCACTTTTTTGGATTAGTTATGGATTCATTTGGCTGCAAATACCAGACTATCGATTGCAGCAACTTAAACAGAGAAGGAAAGAAGGATCTATGTGTTTTTATCACACAGCACAGTGTCTGGAGGTATGCAGTGGCTGGCTTTGGTTCAGCAGCTTGGTGAGGTCAGAACTCATTTTCTCCGGTTCTCTTGGCCTTTGCTCATGATTTTAAGACGGCTTCTGCAGCTCTACACATTACAGCTGCATTTCAGGCAGAATAAGGGGGAAGGTGGTCACCAGCTCCATCTGTCCCTTCCTATCAGGAAATTATAAACTCACCCAAATACCCCAGAAGGGAATTTCTCTAAGATTTAAGGTTAGAATCAGGTCATCTGCTTATCCTTAAATAAAATTGAAGTGCGGTTAAAAGAAAGCAGAGGACAGATGTTAAGTCGGCATTGGAAGTGACAGGCTGATTTCCTCAATCAGGGGCCATTCGTACTTCCTTGAAAATCTTCAGGGAGAGGGGAAAGTCTGTTCTATGTTTGACAGGTCTAGAAGAATGTTTTTATTTTGAATTAGAATTACCCTTCCTCTGGCTTATCCCTGTGGCTGCTGCTTCTGCCCTGTGGGAGCTATGCAGATGAATCTGAGTACTTCTTGGTGACAGCCTTACAGATATCTGAAGACACCTGTCATATCTCTAGCTCATCTCTCATCCACATGAAGCATCTCCAGCTGGGTCTTCATGAGACGTGGCTTCAAGGCTTCTCTCCTCTGAGTGTGCTTCTGCTTATCAATGTTTCTGTTGGACTTCATTGCCCCACATGACACCCCTGGTCAAAGCCAGAGACATCAGACAGTCATCTCCATTGTTCTGGGTTATCACTAAGGTGGTTCAAGTTTACACCACTTTCTACGTAGTCCCTTCTGGTGTCTCAGTCAACTACAGAACGTGAGTCTATGATCACGCCATTGGACTCCAGCCCAGGCAACAGAGCGAGACCCCCTGTCTTTTAAGGAAAAAATCATGAATCTTTTCCACCCCTTTATCTTCCTTTATGTAATTGGTCTAAGATTCCTAGAACAGAATTTGTATTTATTATTAGTTATTTTACTGTGTGAGATGTGATCGTGTTTCTAGTTTACTGAGTTCTTTTCAGATATTAAAACTATTATCAGGGCATCCTTCTTTCTAAATTGACATTATTTGAAATGTGACAAGGCATAAATTTATACTCTAAGTTTATACTCTTTCTAACTCTCGGAAGGTCAGAGTAGAGTTGTTCCACCTGTCCCTCAGATGGCTTTCGAAGTAACCCAAAGTCCAGCATTCAGTTATTTTTATTTAATATTGCCTTGAGCCACATCAGGTAACAATTTAAAATGAATTGTGTATATAATAAAATCTGTCAAAGGCTGGATATTATAGCTCACACCTGTAGTCCTAGCACTCTGGGAAGCCAAGCCAGGAGGACCCCTTGAGCTCAAGAGTTAGAGGCAAGCCTGAGAAAGAGTGATACCCCATCTCTACTAAAAATAGCAAAAGTAGCTGGGCATGGTGGCAGGTGCCTGTAGGCCTAGCTACTTGGGAGGCCGAGGCAGGAGGATCACTTGAGTTCAGGAGTTTGAGGTTCCTGTCACTTATAGCAAATGTGTTCTATACAAATTAGCAATGGAAGTGGATGATAACATATAATGGTTTGACACATAATAAGCAGCGACATCTATAGTTGATAAATATCAGAGATTTTCCTCACTTCTGTTGACTATCAACTTAGCTAAAGTTAATTTTGTTAGACACTCTGTAGCAACCAAAAAACCCACCTTGCCAGATAACAGATAGTGTTGCAGAAGGAGGATTTCAAGGCAGGCTATTTATAGGATTGGGGGTCAGGCTCAGGTAATACAAGGCTGATGTTTCATTACAGAGAATCAGCTGACACTGAGTGGAGTTTATGACATAAAGTGTAAGACTGGTGAACCCACGAAGGGAAGAGTTTGGATGTAAGCTTTTGTGTGATAGGCAAGCTCTTTTCTCAGATAAGCGATCCATCTCCTAATAGAAGAACTGCTTTCCCACATGAGCCAACTGTTTTCCTGAATCAATTGGTCTGCAGGAATCTTCTGATGCACATAGTGAACTTCTTTATTGTTTACCTGTATCTTCCTGGACAATAATTTCCAGAACATGTTAACATAGGTGTCATCAGTATTCACCTCCCTCATATTCTTGGACACAACCTGAAAATTTTCTATTTGAAAAATGCATGTTCATAGTCCCAGCTACTAGGGAGGCTGAGGCAAGAGAATCGCTTAAGCCCAAGAGCTGGAGGTTGCTGTGAGCAGTGTGACGCCACGGCACTCTACCCAGGGCGATAAAGTGAGACTCTGTCTCTACAAAAAAAAAAAAAAAAGGGGGGGGGGAACAGAATCTCCAGCAGGAGAGGGGGCAGAATCCAGGTGGAAAGTCCCACACCCCAGTCTAGGGGGTTTAAATCCTATCCTGAAGACGGGGGTTAGAAGAAGCATGCCACAACTGGCCAAAGGTCTGTAGGAAGAAAATGATCCTAAAATTAGCACAGGAATTCAGTCCTTTCACTTTTTGCCTCAGGCGAGGAATTAGGAAATGCCCAGAATCTCTCAGGCTTTGTTCATGACCTTGCTCACCCGCCAGAGGGTGGAAAGGGCTGCAGCCTGTTTGTGCCTAGAGATGTTGGTCTGATTTCTGAGCTCACACAGACCCAGAAAATGAGAGGTTTCCTGTCCAGTCCTGAGTGGAGGAACCCTGATCACCATCCCTCTTGCTTGGCAGTAGAGGGTGCTTGAGGAGCAGTGACTTCTCCCAGACCAATGGACTCCTAAAAATGTCACCAATATGACAAAACCTCTGAGTTTTAAGTGTAGGGAATCTCATCTCCCATCATGTGGCATCTGGGCATTCACAGTACTTGCCATATTTTGTTCAAGCAAGCCAGGTTGGTGTTATGTTCTGCAGAAAACCAAGATGATCAGGTCCCTGTGGATTATACTGTGACAGAGGACTTAGCGTAGCACTAGGGCAAGACAGTACATCTATTCTGCTACCTTTACCACATGTAAACAAATTTTGAGTTTCTTTACTAAGGATTGAAAAGAATGTATTTAGCATATCAGTAGTTGCACACCAAACGCCAAGGCCGTATTGGTCTGTTCAACAAAGGTCTATCTTAGCAACTGCACATGAGCTATCATTTGTTTTTTTGTTTGTTTGTTTGTTTTTGAGACAGAGCCTCAAGCTGTCACCCTGGGTAGAGTGTCGTGGCATCACAGCTCACAGCAACCTCCAATTCCTGGGCTCAAGCAAGTCTGCCTCTGCCTCCCAAGTAGCTGGGACTACAGGCGCCCGCCACAACGCCCGGCCATTTTTTGGTTACAGCCGTCATTGTTGATTGGCGGGCTCAGGCTGGATTTGAACCCGCCAGCTCAGGTTTATATGTCAGGCGCTTTAGCCCGTTGAGCCACAGGCGCCAAGCCTGTCACTTGGTTAAGCTGATGGAAGTCCACAGTCATCACCACAATCCGTATGGGTTTTTATACATGTAAACCAACAGGGGCTATGATGGGAACCACCAACCCTGCAACTCTAGCCTTTGATGGAGGTGCAAATCTCAGCAATTCTTCCCCAGATGTGGTATTGCTTTTTAATTATCATCTGGACACTTAACGTTTGAGTCTTCCTAACATAATCGGTGAAGGATTACATTTTTAAAATACAAAATAAATGAAAGCAGGCCATGCTCTGCTTTTATACAAGTTCTGCGGGTCTCCCTATTGAAGACTGAGAAATAACTGCAAAGGCGGGGGGGACCTCTGAGGCCTCTAGACAATCACAAAACAAATGTGAGACAGGACCTCATTTATTACTGTCAACGGAAAAGAAGTCATACTCTTTATCAAATAAATTTATTTTATTTTTTTAAATTATTTTATTTTATTTTAGTAGTTTTGGCCAGGGCTGGGTTTGAACCTACCACCTCCGGCAAATGGGGCCGGCACCTTACTCCTTTGAGCCACAGGCACCGCGTCTGTAAATAATTTAAAGAGGTTTATTCTGAGCCAAGTTTGAGAATAATGACCTGGAGCCACACCCATGAAGCCTTGAGCAACTGGTTTCATTGTGGTTGGGTTGAAGTTTGATTTTATACATTTCAGGGACATAGGAATCACAAGTAAAGTCATAAATCAATTCCTGGATGGCATGCATCATTGGTTTGGCCCCAAAAGCTAGGACATCTCAAAGCAGGAGGGGGGCTTACATGTGGGTCTAAAGATTCTTTAGTTGGCAATTGTCTGAAAGAGTTAGGGTTTGTCTAATAGACCAGGAGTCAGTGAAAAGGAATGCTTGAGTTAAGATAAGGACCTGTTAATCAGAGACAAACTGGACATGTGCCCAGACTTGAGTGGTTCATTGTGCATAACAGGTAGGTCTTGCATAGCCTTAGGCCTGTTAATGAATCACAAGGGACATCTCTACAAAGGGAGAGGGACATTATGAGGCATGTCTAATCTTTCTTGTGAGGAGAAACTCAGTTTTAGGTATCTCCTTGGCCAAAAGGGGATCCCGGCAGTCACTGGAGGGGGAGCCATGTGCACCCTTGCCTCCATGGGTCCACTCTTGGCAGGGAGCCAAAGTGACATTTCAGATCTTCTGGTATTGTTGGACCCTAAATTGGGTTCCAACTAGGGTGGGCACCCCCAAGAAGACAGTCACTAACTCCTGAGTCGTTGCAAAGGCAAGAGGCGGTTTATTGCTGACGCGTCAGGGTCCCTCAGCTGCTCCGGGGGAAGGACCCCGTTTGGCTGTTACAGGCTTGTTTTAAACCCGAAAACCGCAAGGGGAGGGGAAGGGTGGAGTGAGTGGTGTGTTGCCCGTGGATTGGCTGGTTTGAAAATCTGGCGGTCAGCCGATTTCGCGGGCGCGGGAACGGGGAACGCCGGATGGGGGTTGGAACGGGACTGAGGCTTGGGTAACCAGGATAAGGTGGGTGTGGGCTTGACCCACGTATGGGGAAACAGGATACGTTTGGGGTTGGGCCGGTTGGGTAACTTCAGGGTTGGGGTGCCTGGAGCGCTCTCGGAGAGTCCTTGCTCACCGTTTTCTGGGAGACTGGGGTTTTCCGTATCGGTTTCACCTCAGAAGCCAGTATTCCACAGCCCTCGAGAAATCTGGATGTTGTCCTTACTGTGTGGAAAGCTACTCTATTTTTTATTTATTTATTTATTTATTTTGAGACAGAGCCTCAAGCTGTCACCCTGGAGAGAGTGCCATGGCATCACAGCTCACAGCAACCTCCAATTCCTGGGCGGAAGCGAGTCTCTTGCCTCTGCCTCCCAAGTAGCTGGGACCACAGGCGCCCGCCACAACACCCGGCCATTTTTTGGTTGCAGCCATCATTGTTGTTTGGCGGACCAGGCTGGATTCGAACCCGCCAGCTCAGGTGTACGTGGCTGGCGCCTTAGCCCACTGAGCCACAGGCGCCGAGCCTCTATTTTTTATTTTTATTTTTATTTTTTTTTTGAGACAGAGCCTCAAGCTGTCACCCTGGATAGAGTGCTGTGGCATCACAGCTCACAGCAACCTCCAGTTCCTGGGTTCAAGCAAGTCTCTTGCCTCCGCCTCCCAAGTAGCTGTGACTACAGGTGCCCGCCACAACACCCGGCCATTTTTTGGTTGCAGCTGTCACTGTTGTTTACTGGGCCTGGGCTGGATTCGAACCCGCCAGCTCAGGTGTACCTCGCTGGCACCTTAGCCCACTGAGCCACCGGTGCTGAGCCATGGACAGCTACTCTAGAACAGAGCTATAAGCCCCTTTCAGGAAGAACAAGAGGAATACTTATTGTATATATCTTTCAGTGGCACTATTGGGTTCCTCCTCACAGGGAACTGACCTGGCTTTCTCTCAAGAGGGTCTAAGTTTGAGAATTGACTCATATCCAGACACCGAATGAGGGCTTGTGATTTTCATCCTGTTCCCTAGCTCTTCTCCTCCTCTTCCGCTTCTTCTCCTCTCCTCCTCCTTCTACATCTTTTTTTTGCTATCCAGTCAAACAATACTCTAGTCAGCTTCCCTAATCCCTCTCCCCCAGAGAACACTGTGGATCAACAGCCATTACCACAGCACCTGCATATCAAGGCACCCTGGCTGCCACTCCATTACGGGAGCTACAGTCACCTGCCTCTGTTATTTCAGAACGCTGCTACTCCCATTAACACTAGGGAGATGAGTTCAATGGCATCATACCCCACTGTCACTCCTGGCCTGTGGAGGACTCACCACCAAGTTTGCCAGGACACCAGAAGCTCCCTCACCAGTGCACTCTGCATTGCACCAGTAGAAAAGGCTCATTCTGTCTGCAAATTATTTGCATATTGCTCAGGAAAAAAAAATTAAAAACATGCAACAGGCAGGTATTACAGGCTCACAACTGTAATGCTAGTACTCTGGGAGGCCAAGGCAGGAGCTCAGGAGTTTGAAATCAGCCTGAGCAAGAGTGAGACCCCATCTCTACTAAAAATAGAAAAAACTAGCCAAGCATTTTGGTGGGCATTTGTAGTCCCAGCTACTTGGGAGGCTGAGGGAAGAGGATTGCTCAAGCCCACGAGTTTGAGGTTGCTGTGAACTGTGATGATGCCATGGCATACTACCCAGGGCTACAGAGTGAGTCTCTGTCTCAAAAAAAAAAAAAAAAAAAGAACATACAGAAAGAGAGAATGCAATAAAATGAAGCAAAAAAAAATTTTTTTTGAGACAGAGCCTCAAGCTGTCACCCTGGATAGAGTGCTGTGGCATCACAGCTCACAGCAGCCTCCAACTCCTGGGCTCTAGCGAGTCTCCTAAATAGCTGGGGCTACAGGTGCCCGCCACAACGCCCAGCTATTTTTTGGTTGCAGCCATCATTGTTGTTTGGCGGGTCCTGGCTGGATTCAAACCCTCCAGCTCAGGTGTATGTGACTGGTACCTTAGCCTCTTGAGCCACAGCGCTGAGCCAAAGAGAATTTTTTTTTTTTTTTTGCAGTTGTTGGCTGGGGCTGGGTTTGAACCCGCCACCTCCAGCATATGGGGCCAGTGCTCTATTCCTTTGAGCCACAGGTAACGCCCCAAAGCAAAATATTAATAGTAGGAAATTTGAGTATACTCAGAGGGATGCTACATATGGTTGGTTTTTGTACTATAACTGAGATATTCATATTTTATACTTCTTGTGTCAAATATCTTCCTTAGAAGTTCACCAGGAAATATTTTCACTAAAGTGGTACACAATAGCCTCCAGACAACTTCTGGTTACATTTCTTTTCTGATTTTTAAATGCATCTCTTTTAACCTTTTACTTTCTTTATCCTTAACCAGCTCCTGAAGGGCACACACATTTCATTCTGAAATAAGCAATTTGGGATTAATTCTTTCAACTATTCCTTACTTGGTTTTCATTTCCTATTAAATTAATACATCAAGTTTTAATTTCACTAATTCCTTTTTTTTCTAATTTTTATACCTTAAGAGCCCAGACTTGAACTGATCAAAATCTCATTGCCATAATACATTCTCATTTATCTTCTGTACATGGCCTGCCTTTATTTATTTTGTGTTTTTTTAAAAATAATATGGTAAACATTTGTGTAGTCAGTGTCCAACCAAAGAACCAGAAGGAATAAACTATATCTCCATATCTTTAAGATGTAAAGATATAGTTTAAGATGTAAAGATATGGCCGGGCTCCATGGCTCATGCCTGTAATCCTAGCACTCTGGGAGGCTGAGGTGGGAAGATCCTTTGAGTTTAGGAGTTCGTGACCAGCCTAAGCAAGAGCAAGACCATGTCTCTACTAAAAATAGAAAAATTAGCTCGGCACCTGCAGTCCCAACTACTCAGGAGGCTGAGGCAAGGGTATCACTTGATTACAGGCATATGAGGTGCCATGAGTTATGATGACAACACTGCACTTTAGCTAAGGCGACCGAGTGAGATCCTGTTTAAAAAAAAAAAAAAGAAAGAAAGAGAGAGAGAAAAAAGAAAAGAAAAAAATGAGAGAGAGAAAATTGAGATATTGACTTACCTGCACAAAATGACTATTCAGTTGACTAAGGCTATACTACTTTTTGCAATGACTCACTTTTTTCAGCATAATGGGTTAGCCCCCAACAACACTAAATAAATGCTCTATAAGAATTACGTGTCCCTGGCAAAGACACTCAAAAATCATCACGCCTTAGTTCCCAGCCAGTAGCCTCATGTGGAAGCAGCTGTCTCTGGGCTCCATGGAACAGCGCCACCTCCTGGGCAGGGAAAGAGCAAGCACCGTTCAGAATTCCATGCAAACCTCCACGTTAGGAAACGCCCTTGCTTAGTCCTTAATTTTGTTCCAAAGGTGTTTGGGGTGCTGTAAGTTTACTTCATATGCACTTTTAACAGTGAGCTCCCAAAAGATTGAAATTTCGGGGGGTGTGAAATTATGCAAAATGAAAAATGTACCTTCCACTAACCACTCCCTTGGTCAAGTCCTGTCTTCCTCTTTGGGGAAGGGTAAGAAATATCCATTTTCTAAAGTTCTATGTACAAACTATTTACATTAAAATTATTGTTTGGGCTCGGCGCCTGTGGCTCTAGCGGCTAAGGCGCCAGCCACATACACCTGAGCTGGCGGGGTTCGAATCCAGCCCCGGCCCGCCAAACAACAATGACGGCTGCAACCAAAAGATAGCTGGGCGTTGTAGCGGGCGCCTGTAGTCCCAGCTACTTGGGAGGCAGAGGCCAGAGACTCGCTTGAGCCCAGGAGTTGGAGGTTGCTGTGAGCTGTGATGCGACAGCACTCTACCCAGGGTGACAGCTTGAGGCTGTCTCAAAAAATAAAAATAAAAATAAATAAATAAACAAAATAAAATAATTGTTTGTTTGTTACTTACATAACATATTTTCTTTGATTTTTTTCTCCTTCTATGAAAATTATTCCAATGTTATTGCTTATGATAAATGATATTTTTTCTCATTAAAATTAATAAAACTATTTTTTCATATATGGGCTTATCACTTAGCAACAAGGTTTTTAGGAATGGATTAGTCATTAAGTAAAGGACAGGTATAATTTTTTTTAAGGCTGCAAATATCAGCCAGGCATAGTGGCTCAAGCCTGTAATCTTAGCACTCTGTTAGGCTGAGGAAGGTGAATCTCTGAGTTTCAGACCAGCCTGAGCAAGAGTGAGACCCTGTCTTTACTAAATTACAAAAACTATCTGGGTGTCATGGCAGGTACCTGTACTCCCAACTACTTGGGAGGCTGAGGTAAGAGGATTGCATGAGCCCAAGAGATTGAGGTTATTGTGAGTTATGATGTCATAGCGCTCCACCAAAGGCAATAGAGTAAGACTCTGTCTCAAAAAAGAAAAAAACTATCACCGGCACCTGTGGCTCAGTGAGTAAGGCGCCGGCCCCATATACTAAGGGTGGCGGGTTCAAACCCGGCCCCAGCCCAACTGCAACAACAACAACAACAACAAAAATAGCCAGGCATTGCAGCAGGTGCCTGTAGTCCCAGCTACTTGGGAGGCTGAGTCAAGAGAATCACTTGAGACCAAGACTTTGAGGTTGCTGTGAGCTGTGATGCCACAGCACTCTACCGAGAGTGACATAGTTAGACTTTTTCTCAAAAAAAAAAAAAAAGAAAAAAGAAAAAAACTAAATAATAGCAACAGAGGAAGAATTAACATTAAAAAAAAAATCAAGGCTTGGTGCCTGTGGCTCAATGGGCTATGGTGCCAGCCACGTACACTTGAGCTGGTGGGTTCGAATCCAGCACGGGCCTGCCAAACAACAATGACAGCTGCAACCAAAAAATGGCTAGGTGTTGTGGCGGGCGCCTGTGGTCCCAGCTACTTGGGAGGCAGAGGCAAGAGACTCGCTTAAGCCCAGGAATTAGAGGTTGCTGTGAGCTGTGATGCTAAGGCACTCTATCCCGGGTGACAGCTTGAGGCTCTGTCTAAAAAAAAAACAAAAACAATCAACACAACACTAACATATAAAAATAAATAAAAAAGAATAGAGGGCCAGGCGCAGTGGCTCATGCTTGTAATCCTAGCACTCTGGGAGGCTGAGGCAGGTGGTTTGCCCGAGCTCACAGGTTCGAGACCAGCCTGCGCTAGAGCAAGACCTCATCTCTAAAAATAGCCAGGTGTTGAGGCCAGCACCTGTAGTCTCAGCTAGCTGGGAGGCTGAGGCAAGAGAATTGCTTGAGACCAAGAGTTTGAGGTTGCTGTGAGCTGTGATGCCACAGCACTCTACCGAGGGTGACATAGTGAGACTCTGTCTCCAAAAAAAAAAAAAAGAAAAGAAAAAAATAGAGATTTTAGAAGACGACATTGAACCAACATGATTCAAAATAATTAGGAATAAGTAACAATGAAAGATAAAAAAAGCGCTTTTCCTAAGCCAACACCGTCAAGGAGAAAGCCATATTCAGTTGAAGTGCCAAGAAACCCAATGGCAAAAAGGTGGATGAGTTCAAGTCTGGTACGTCTGGAGTTGGAGATGAACTTGGACCTCAAGGCTCAGCTCAGAGAGCTGAATATAATGGTAGCAAGGAAATTGCAGTTTGTGCTCCAAAACCTATCACAATCTTTGTTGTTGTTGTTTTTTATTTTGAGATACAGCCTCAAGCTGTCACCCTGGATAGAGTGCTGTGGCATCACAGCTCACAGCAACCTCCAGTTCCTGGGCTCAAGCAAGTCTCTTGCCTCTGCCTCCCAAGTAGCTGGGACTACAGGCACCCGCCACAATGCCCGGCCATTTTTTGGTTGCAGCCGTCATTGTTGCTTGGTGGGCCCAGGCTGGATTCAAACCTGCCAGCTCAGGTGTACATGGTTGGCGCCTTAGCCTGTTGAGCCACAGGCACCGAGCCCTATCACAATCTTGTTGCTCTTGCTCAATTGAAATTTTTCCACAAAATTAAAATCTGGCCAGTATGTGAATTGGGGGAAAAGTTCAGTAGGAAGCATATTGTTTTTATCTGTCAGAGGAGAATTCTGCTTAAGCCAAGTTAAAAAAGCTGTGCAAAAAATAAACAAAAGCATCTCAGGAGCAGCACTCTGACAGCCATGCATGTTGTGATGTATTAGGACTTGGTCTTCCCAAATGAAATTGTGGGCAAGAGAATCCACGTGAAGCTGGATGGCCGCCAGCTCATAATGGCCAGGCATTGTGGCAGGTGCCTGTAGTCCTAGCTACTTGGGAGGCAGAGGCAAGAGACTCGCTTGAGCCCAGGAATTGGAGGTTGCTGTGAGCTGTATGAGCTGGCTATATTTGGTCAAAGTAGAGCAGAATAATGTGGAACATAAGGTTGAAACCTTTTCTAGTGTCTATAAGGTCACGGGCAAGAATAGTAACTCTGAATTCCTTGAGTTTCTGTTTAAACCAAAATAACTAAATAAAGTATATTCACAGTTTTTTAAAAAAGACAATTTATTGCAGCTCAATTTACAATTGCCAAGATGTAGAAACAACCTAAATGCTCATCAACTCAGGAATGAATTAACAAACTGTGGTATATGTACACCATGGAATACTATTCAGCCACAAAAAAGATGATGACTTTACATTTTTTGTATTAACCTGGATGGAGTTGAAACACATTCTTCTCAGTAAAGTATTATAGGAATAGAAAAGCAAATATCTAATGTACTCAATATGAAGTCAGTAGACAATCTAATTCACACCCACATAGGAGAAAAACTCATTTCCATTCAAGCTGGGGGAAGGAGGAGCAAGGGAGGAGAAGAGGGAGGGGGACTTTGGGTGCTCCCACTGAACGGGCACAATGTAGGAGTGTGTGGCACACTTTTTGGGTGAAGGACATAACTACAAGAGGGATTCTGCCTAACAAATTCAAATATTGGGATTTGCTTTTTTGTTTCCTCACATTAACCTGAAGAAAAAGAAGATGAAAAACACCTTATTAGCTTGGACATAGAGAACCTTGAATTACATAAGTTATTACTAATATTTGAATTAAGACACAAATTAATGGTAATAAAAATTCAAACAACAGGCCGGGCACGGTGGCTCATGCCTGTAAGCCTAGCACTCTGTGGGGCCAAGGCAGGTGAGTTGCCTGAGCTCACAGGTTCGAGATGAGCCTGAGCCAGAGTGAGACCTCATCTCTAAAAATAACCAGGCATTGTGGCAGGCACCTGTGGTCCCAGCTAGTCAGGAGGCTGAGGCAAGAGCATTGGCTTGAGCCCAACAGTTTGAGGTTGCTGTGATCTATGACACCATGGCACTCTACCCAGGGGGACAAAGTAAAACTCTATTGCACAAAAAGAAAAAAATTCAAACAACACAAAGAGAGTGTAAGAACCCCTTGAATATTTCTCACCTGATCTCAATTTTTCTTTCTTCCCTTTTCTTTCTTTCTTTTTTTCCTGAGATAGAGTCTTGCTCTGTTGCCCAAACTGGACAAATTGGAATGCAATGGTGTCATCACAGCTCACTGCAAACTCAAGCTCTTGGCCTCCAGTGATCCTCCCACCTCAGACAACCGGGTATCCAGGACTATAGGTGTGTACCACAACTGTTTAGTTTTTCTCTTTTTAGTAGAGATGGGGTCTCACTCTTACTCAGACTGGTCTTGAACTCCTGAGCTCAAGCAATCTTCCAGCCTCAGCCTCCCAGAGTGCTAGCATTACAGGCGTGAGCCACCACACTTGGCCCTATTCTTGCACATTTTAAAAAACCTAAATGAAATTAAGGATAGGTATATTACATTACCAATTAATATACTATTAATATCTTTCATTATTATAAATACATTCTGTTACATAGGTGTACCAAAACTTAACGAGACAATCCTATTTTTATTGTTTTTTATTTTTTATTTTTTAAAATTCAGGACCACTTTAATTCATTCATTCATTCATTTATTTATTTTTATTTTTTTATTTTTTGTAGAGACAGAGTCTCACTTTATCGCCCTGGGTAGAGTGCTGTGGCGTCACACTGCTCAAACAACCTCCAGCTCTTGGGCTTAAGCGATTCTCTTGCCTCAGCCTCCCTAGTAGCTGGGACTACAGGTATTCATTTATTTTTAAGACAGAGTCTCAAAACTGTTGCCCTGGATAGACTGCCATGGTATCATAGCAACCTCCAACTCTTGGGCTCAAGAGATTCTCTTCCCTCAGTTTTTCTATTTTTAGTAAAGACTAGGTCTTTTTCTTTTCTTTTCTTTTGTTTATTTTATTTTATTTTATTTTTTTCTATTGAGACAGAGCCTCAAGCTGTCACCCTGGATAGAGTGCTGTGGCATCACAGCTCACAGCAACCTCCAATTCCTGGGCTCAAAGCAAGTCTCCTGCCTCCGCCTCCCAAGTAGCTGGGACTACAGGCGCCCGCCACAACGCCTGGCCGTTTTTTGGTTGCAGCCATCATTGTTGTTTGGCGGGCCTGGGGGCTGGATTCGAACCCGCCAGCTCAGGTATACGTTGCTGGCGCCTTAGCCCGCTGAGCCACAGGCGCCGAGCCAAGACTGGGTCTTTTTCAACCTTATATTCCACATTATTCTGCTCTACTTTGACCAAATGCACCTTTATGAGTTGGCTGCCATCCAGCTTTATGTGGATTGCTCTGGAGAGCAATGCAGCAAAACTCGGTAAGACCTGAGCTGTAGACATTAGTCACGGTGACCAAACTGTCTTACTAAGATGTGTGGAACGGGAGGAGGGGAGATAGAGTCTGAGATCTTATTAAGGAGGGAGTTTCAGGGCTCGACAACACTAGATATCTCTGGAAGATGGAGACTGTGCAGAGTGACATTATCTTGACTCTCCATCCATTGCTGGAGGCTTCTGCAGGCTTTGTTACAAAAGGTGCGCCATTGTCAAACTACTCTAAATGACCCAGAGAGCCAAAATGTGACAGTCTAGTTTCACAACGGTGTGCCCAGAGTGGGCTGATCAGACTGGAACAGCAACACCACAACCTGTTAAAGTGCTGGCAGTAGTGAAGCAGCCTAGGAGGCCACAGACGTCAAAGGCCCAAGGTATCCAATCTGTCTGAAGTTGGGGGGCCAGTGCCCTTGTAATGTGGTTTCCTTCACAGTGAGATAAACAGGGGGCAACCTTTGTCAGAAGTCACAAGTCTGGCATGTAATGGAGGCTTCTGCACCAGAAACAGGGTCCTTGATTTAGCAGTCAGTTTATGGTGGCAGCTATAGTGCCATGTTCAGTGCGACGATCTATCCAAGGGCTACTTGGGCTGTACAGGCTGGGTCAGCAGCTTGACACCTGTGAGTCTCATCAGAGAAAGGGCCCTAACTGTGGGTTTATTATATTGACTAAATCATCGACCACAATTTATTTTCATAGTTTGTGGCCTAAAGAGGGGTGCATTCAATTTACCAGTCTGGTTGTCCAAGCAACAGATCAGATGACTAGGCCATTGGAAATAGTTCGAATCAGTAAAAACACATGACTAGTTCTTAGAGTACCATCTAAGGCTGTGGTTCCTGACCCCAAGCCATGGATTGGTACTGACTGGTCTGTAGCCTGTTAGGAACTGGGCTGCACAGCAAGGGGTGAGTGGTGAGTGAGCAAACAAAGCTTCATCTGTATTTACAATCGCTCTCCATCACTTCCACTACTGCCTGAGCGCTGCCGCCTTGTAAGACCACAGCAGCGGCTGTATTAGATTCTCACAGGAGCATAAACTCTACTGGACACTGTGTACAAGGGGTCTGGGTTGTGTGCTCCTTATGAGAATCTAACGCCTGATGATCCGACATGGAGATATAATGCATTTGAGAATGTTTTTCCACTCCCCAAAACATCCCCCACCCCCTCATCCTTGGAAAAATTGTCTTCCATGACACTATTCCCTGGTGCCAAAAAAGAGGTTGGGGACTGCTGATCTAAGGTCTTGACTAAGACTGATCGTTTATCCTCCAGGGGACAATGATGATGTCTGAAGACTTTTTTTTTTTTTAGACAGAGTCTCACCATGTTGCCCTCGGTAGAGTGCTGTAGCTCACAGCAACCTCAAACTCTTGGGTTTAAACAATTCTCTTGCATCAGCCTTCCAAGTAGCTGGGACTACAGGCACCTGCCACAACTTTTTTTTGTTGCAGTTGTCATTGTTGTTTAGCTGACCTGGGCCAGGTTCGAACCCGCCAGACTTGGTGCATGTGGCTGGCACCACAACCACTGTGCTACGGGCACCAAACCAGACATTTTTGATTGTCATGATAGGGGGTGAGGGTGCTTCTGACTGGGTGAGTTAAGGATGCTTCCATACACCCTACAATGTCCAGGATAGCCCCCCATACTAAAAATTGTCCAGCCCCAAATGTCAATAGTGATGAGGCTAAAAAATTCTGGTTTAAGACAATCTGGCTTATTGTGCTAACTGGCCCTTAATCCAGTTAGTCTCCAGAGTTGTCTCCGGGAGCCTAGATGACTAGTCACCATTTTTGTATTTGTTTTAAATTTTCCATAATGAAATTTATAACTAAAGATACAGACCTAAGAGACCATAATTCTTAGCACTTTCTGTTTTTGCCAGACTTTCAGGTGAATCTCCTGCCTTCAGAATTCTGAGAATGTGACTGTAATTGTCAGGGGCCCTGAGAAAATTGTGTTTTCTGGGCCTCTGAGAGTGGAAAAAGATACTGAAAGTGTTTTTTTATGTTCTCTTACTCAACAATATCCAACACAGAAGACCAAATGTGTAAAGATTTCTCTCTACCAATAAGTAAGCAGTCAATTCTGCAGCAGACACTAACTGGGTGTTCTCCAATTCAATTCTGACACTATCTACCTGCAAGTAGTATCAGATCCCACAGGTTGAGGACTCAGCTTCTCGTGAGTGCCCCTACTTCCAACGTCAATAGCTAGCCTCAGGTTTTTTTGCCTGTGCTTCTGATCTATTGGCTGTCAGATGGGGATCCTCCTATGATCCCTTCTTTGGGTTCAGTTAATTAGAGCAGCTCAGGGAACTCAAGGAAACATGCTTTCCAGTTTATTATAAAGGACATTATTATTCAAAGGATACCGATGAAGGGTTGCATATCAGGAAGGAGCATGGAGCTTCCATGCTCCCACCAGCTGCACCATTCTCCAGACATCTCCATGTGGTCAGCTATCCGGAATCTCCCACCTAAGTCTCCTGGGCCTTTTACGGAGATGTCACTAGATAGGCCTGACTGAAGTACGCACAACTGGGTAGAAAAGCCATTAGATAAAAGGGATATGGTGATCTAATACTAACAGACTGAGTGGGGAAACCCCGCAAAGATTCTTTGTGGCCTCTCTGTGCAGTGTTCCTTCCTCCCGGGTATGGGGCAGGCTCCCTTCTGGAACAGGGGTCTTATATTCTGCAATCGGAAAGGTAAGTCAGAGAATTTCTTCATGGTCAGATCCAAGACAAAAAGGCGAGGGAAGATTAGAGAGTCTTGCCTTGGGGAAAGAAAGAAGCAAGATGAGAGGCCAAGAGAAGGTGAGCAGGGGAGATTCCGTTTTCTGAGGTCTGCTTCTGAGACCTAAAGTGTCCCAAAATTAAAACAAAAGACTGTAACAAGAGCTGTGGGATTTACAAGAGCCAGGAAACATGGACAAAAAAATAGTATAT
The DNA here is from genome assembly GCA_963573935.1 of Arctocebus calabarensis. Taxonomy (NCBI): domain Eukaryota; kingdom Metazoa; phylum Chordata; class Mammalia; order Primates; family Lorisidae; genus Arctocebus; species Arctocebus calabarensis. The sequence goes on along the minus strand of CAUYON010072576.1, from coordinate 1,738 downwards.
GTATATTATAATACCATAGGGCCCTATAGAGACCACACTGTGAAAATCCTAGCCAATTTTGGCACTAAACTCAACTGCTACCTGCAACCATTTTATTTTTTATGGATCCTCTTTCTGGTGCTATAGCTAAACATTAGGGGCAGGAATTTTTGCTTGTTTTATTCACTGACATATGTAATTCTAGAACTTAAAACAGTGCCCAGTGCCTGACACTTTTTAGATGTTCAATTTTTTTTTTTTGTAGAGACAGAGTCTCACTTTATCGCCCTCGGTAGAGTGCCATGGCGTCACACAGCTCACAGCAACCTCCAACTCCTGGGCTTAGGAGATTCTCTTGCCTCAGCCTCGAGTAGCTGGGACTACAGGCACCTGCCACAACGCCCGGCTATTTTTCTGTTTTGCAGTTCGGCGAGACCGGGTTTGAAACTGCCATCTTCGGTATATGGGCCCGGCGTCCTACTCGCTGAGCCACAGTCGCTGCCCCAGATGTTCAATTTTTAAAACTTTTTAAATTTTTATTATTTATCTATTTAATTTTAAAAAAATTATTATTTATTTATTATTTTTTTTGTAGAGACAGAGTCTCACTTTATCACCCTCAGTAGAGCGCTGTAGCATCACACAACTCACTGCAACCTCCAACTCCTGGGCTTAGGCAATTCTCTTGCCTAGTCTCCCGAGTAGCTGGGACGACAGGTGCCCGTCACAACACCCAGCTACTTTTCTGTTTTGCAGTTTGGCCGAGGCCGGGTTTGAACCCGCCACCTTCGCTATATGGGGCCGGCGCCCCACTCGATGAGCCACAGGCGCCACTCTATTTATTTTATTTTTTAATTATTATTGTTTTTTGAGACAGAGTCTCACTATGTCACCCTCAGTAGAGTGCCTTGATGTCACAGCTCACAGCAACCTCAAACTCTTAGGCTCAAGCAATTCTCTTCCCTCAGCCTCCTAAGTAGCTGGGACAACAGGTGCCCACCACAACACCTGGCTTTTTTTTTTTTTTTTTGTAGTTGTTATTGCTGTTGAGCAGGTAGGCCCAGGCCAGGGTCAAACATGCCAGCCCCGTTCTATGTGGCTGGTGTTGTAACCACTGAACTACAGGCGCCAAGCCGAAACTTTTATTTTTTTGTAAAGACAGGGTGCCCAGGCTGGTCTTGAACTTCTGGGCTCAAGCGATACCTGGAGATGTTTGATAAATATGTGAATAAAGGAATAAATTACTGGATTGGCTTTTTAAAATTGGGGAATTTATTTTAATTGAAAAATTTGAGGCTCAGCGCCTGTGGCTCAACGGGCTAAGGCTCCAGCCACATACACCTGAGCTGGCAGGTTCGAATCCAGCCCGGGCCCACCAAACAACAGTGATGGCTGCAACCAAAAAATGGCCAGGTGTTGTGGCAGGCACCTGTAATCCCAGCTACTTGGGAGGCAGAGGCAGGAGATTCGCTTGAGCCCAGGAGTTGGAGGTTGCTATGAGCTGTAATGCCACTGCACTCTACCCAGGGTGACAGCTTGAGGCTCTGTCTCAAAAAAAGAAAGAAAAAAAGAAAAAGAAAAATTTGAGATGTCACATCCCCTAAAATTTAATCTTTTATTTTATTTATTTATTTATTTATTTTGAGACAGAGCCTCAAGCTGTCACCCTGGATAGAGTGCCATGGCATCACAGCTCATAGCAACCTCCAATTCCTGGGCTCAAGCGAGTCTCTTGCCTCTGCCTCCCAAGTAGCTGGGA